>VWZV01016546.1:199477-258944 GCA_013397155.1 Irena cyanogastra
AAAAAAAAAAAAAAGAAAAACAGAGCAAACAAAAACCTCCAAATCAAATTTAAATTTGGAAAGTTGCAAAAAGCTTGAAAAGATATAATAATTGTTTTCTAATGATACAAACAAAAATTATTTGGATGTCTCAACCCTATGCAGCCCATTTAGATCCAAACCACCTTAATTCCCCTGTTAGTAGGGCTACCACAACTGAATGGGCAAATATTTACATAAGTAATAATGTCTAGATTTTACCATAAAATCCCACCAAAATATATAATATTTGGTATTTTCATATAATCGTTTATGCTGGCAAGACTTCCTGATTTGTAAGTATTTTGTCAGCAGCTCTATTTTTTGCTTATACTTGTATATATATATACAGAAACATACATTTTCCTAGTGTTTGGTTTTCTCCAACACACACAAACATGTGTAAAAATTCACATATTAAAAAATCACAAACAAGTTTATTATGTAGAAACCAGCATGGGCATGGATCCTCAGTCATTTCATAGCATTACTGACACTTGACTCCTTCCTTGGATTATGAGATTCTTCAGAAGACAGAAATAAATAACTGGTCTCTTTTAAGAACAAAGGCTGAAGTGAATATATTTAAAAGCTGCACTGTGTTTTGATGTTATTATAGCAATCAAAGTCAGAAAATCACAGTAACTGAGTAATAAAGAATGACTTCAAAGCCTAAACTGTCTAACGATGATCTGAAAACTGCAGCAGTTCATCTGTATTTACACAATTTATTTTATATACACACATATATTTATACTATACACAAAGTGTATAATTTATGGCTGTGTGGTTAAAAATCAAAAAACTCCATCAGGATATAAACACTAACCTACTTTTGTTGTTACGTTACAGGAAAGATGTATATGTATATGCATTGTACAGAAATTTATGTGCAGTTATAGACCAGTAGGTCTACATGCAATTAAAAACCTTTGTGCAGTTCTTTATGTGCAATTATAGACCTGTAGGTGTATGATATCCATGTGGTTTTGAAAATTCTTTGCTCATCACTTTCCTTACTCTTCTGCATTTTTATAGTGATGAGTCATTTCTTAGCTTGTCAATCTGCCCTGGAAGTCCAGCCTGAATTTCACTCAAACATTGATGGTTGATATTTGTTCTGAGCTGGGAAACCAGGAGTTCTGGGACCTTCAGCAGCTGGCTGACAGTTTTTCCTTCCTTGTAACTGAGAGGATAAACTTCTTCAAACCACCAGTTCTTAGGGATAAGAGTGTCACTTCAAGTATATTTGTTTATCTGAGGTCAAAAAACTTGGCATTAGTGGTGGCTCAATCCAACCCTAATATTACTTTTATTGAAAGATCTGCTTTGGATTATGAATGATATTGTTTGTTCATTTTTATTATGAACATTCAAGAGTTTTCTATGAATTTATGCCAATAAAAAGAAAATTTCCAAAACGTGCATAGCAATCAATTTAAATCAGTGTCATTAAAACAGTTCCCTGATTAACAGTATTGTCTCATCTCTGAATTGTGTCATTTCCTGCAACCAGTTTCATTGCTAGGAACTGAGTTGTGGAGGATTTGCAGGTTTCAATGACCCCAAAGGCAGTAGTTGGATAATCTTCAGCAGCAAAGCCAGATGGTGGATCTCCTGTTCTCCCAGTGCACATCTGCATCCTGCACTGATCACTCACTCCATTTTCCTTATCCAGATGCTTGTGAGACTGCTCACAGAACTTGCCAATATCCATCTGATAAAATTAAGATATCAACTTGAACTAATTTAAAGGTTAGGGCAGACGAAGTGGAGGAATTAATTGCTGGACATGGATTTTAAAAGTCTGGGGTACCAAAGGGGCAAAATAATGTTTCTCAATACGGTCATGTCCTTCAGAGTGAGATTTGGAAAAATTGCCTTTCCATTACATATTCCACTTAGAAAAGTTAAAAGTAAAGGAAATAGGTGAGAGAATTCTCCCAGTAAACCGTACAAAAGTGAGGATGGTGGAGTTGTGCTTTTCCCAAGGTGATGTATGTCAGTGCAAGTCTTTGGCAAAGGGAAATGCAGCCTCAAAATTGCCCCTGCATCAAAAATTATTTTGATTGCTGATGTGTCACTCTGGGTGTATTGATAATTTATTTTCCTATTAATTGGGAGCAAAACACTGACAGCTTTTCACTGTTAGTTCAATCATTGTTTTATTAACTTAATAGTAATTAAGTACTTTCCAGCTTCCTGAAGACTTTTAGACCCAGATATCTATGACAGGTCATTAGTTGCAGAAAAAAATGGTCAGGCACTAATATCAAGCAATGAGATTGCTTATTCATACACTGCAGAGGTTCGAATTAATAATCATGATAAATTGAATCTCATGAATAACTAATAAGGAAAAATACAAAACAATTTGCTATGGTTACCAGAAGAGATGTATTTTTAAGAAACAAGAGTAAATTACTCCTTGCTTCACCTGGGTGTAATAATCATGAATGGAGCTATTTGCCAGCAGGTGAAACAGGAACTTGGGAAAAAGTGAATGCTGGAAGAAATTTGGGATGAGAGTAAGCAGTATAATTGTTACATGCCTGCCATGTACTACAGCAGGAAAAAAATAAATAACATAGACCAATGTTATTTTGGGAGACATTAAATCAAAGAGATTAGTATGCTGCTATTAAGTGCTCATGAGAACACACCTGAGACACCTTCTTGGGGCCTGCACTCCTTGTAAAAAAGTAAAAATGCCAAGAAAAATGAGAGTAGAAGGAATTATGAGACACCAGAGGAAAGGCAGTTACTTGGAGATCATGTAATTATGAAACAATTCAGAAGATGAGGACATATTTTAAGAGAAACATGCAATTTTCTTGAACAAAATTATTTCTTAGTAGATGTGTTTATAGCTTTGGAGAGCCAGAGATGCCTGAGTGTATCAGTACTGTCTGCTTTTGTGTGCACGTGGGCTGCACATTGCCTCAGATGCTTCCACAGGAAGATCAGCCCTTAGGGAAAAGCAGAAGAAATAGCAGCATGGCATCATGTCTGTGCAGAGAGGTTGAGATTCTATTCCTAAATCTTATTGATGACTTCCTCAGCTTCTCTCTGGTATATTTTTCGTCTGTACAAATTAGGCACACTCATAGTTGTCTTTCTCCAGCTCTGGGAGCTGTGAACTAAATGCATCAGCTGGACCTGTGAAACTGCACCAGTGGAGGCCAACCTGGAGCTCAGGTTTGATTTGTCTGCATCCCTGGAGCTGGCTCCAACCATTCCTGGGTTCACAGGGCACAAAGGCTGTCAGCTCCCGTGCTCTTCACCCGTGGAAGCAGCCGATCAAGTAGCAAACACTGAAAGCCTCATTGGGTGATGGGATGCTCAGCCCAGCCATGGAGCAAAGGAGCTGTGGGATTCCTGGGAAATCATCACCTCCTGCTTGTGAGCTCCCCCTTCCCATCTGACTGAGAATTCCTGACTCTGAGCTGTGCAAAATGGAAGGCTCATAAGTGCGAAATATTGATGAATTGTTGTGTTGGGTGGATATGTGTATAAAACAGGTTTATAGGTTTATATGATTTATGGGTTTGAGGGCCATCAGAAGAATATTTATTTAGAAAGGTGGGGAAAAGCAGATGACTAGGAAGTAAAGAACTTAAACAACAAGGATGAGGCATTTGATCTTGTCCTTATAAAATACCGGTGCATTTTGAACTGGGGGAGAAATAGCTTTTAAAAACATTTCCAGGGCTGGCATTAAGAACTAAAACCTTGTTCTGACTTCAGGAAAACCTCAGAAGTCAAACAGCTGCACTGGTGTTGAAATGCAGCATTGGATGTCCAGCAGGAGGCTGGACAAGTGGGCAAGCAAACCAAGGCTGTTTCAGAGGGAGGTAAAACCAGTCTACACATCCTCTTCTCCAGTGAAACCATCCACGACATTTCCCCACTCAGCAACATTCTGGAACAACACCTGGGTGGGTTGCAAAAAGCATTTTCTAAACACTGCTGTCACCAAGCCTTCACAATTCATTTGCATAATAAGCTCCTAATTTTGAGTGCTAGCATGAGGTTTCTTAAAGTTCACATAGTGTAATTGTTACCTAAGGCTGGGAGACTCTGCTCTGCTTTCTAGGTTATTTAGCTGCAGATAATTTATGAGATTGCTGGGGAGGTTGAAAAATTGTTTCACCTCTCAGTTGTTCATGCTTGCACTGGTTTTACAACAGATGGGAGAGAATTTTGCAGTCCTGAATATTTGATTCATGACGGCCGACTGCCTCCTCTCCCTCAGTGGAGACAAAAGCCAGAAGGATGGAGAGGAGCTTCAGTGGTTTTTAGAGGGTTGGAGCTGGTTGAGAGATAGATACACACATATCTCAGTATTTTTAAAGTATAAAAGTGATTATTACAGTGCTTTGTCTTCTTAGTGAAGCTGCACAGGAGTGACATAGACCCACACAAAGTGAACTAAGCAGCAATAGAGTCTTTGGTAGTTCACTGTAAAAGATAAACTGACATTGTAAAAGATAAACTGACATTCCAGATTTGCCAGTGGCTTCTGAGTTCATTTTCTCTTGGTGCATACCATTTTAATTGTCTAGAAATGCCAAGCTGGCCTGTTAATAGGACTGCACAGAAGTATGAATACTGCTATTACAGAGTTTTTGAGGGTAAGGACATCATAAAGCCCAGGATGTGGGCTTTAGTCCCCTCTCTGGTGATTAATTTCTGACACAGGTCAGAAAGGACCTTAAAGATCATCCAGTTTCAATCCCTTGCTATGGGCAGGGACACCTTTCTCTATCCCAGGTTGCTCCAAGTCCCATCCAAGCTGGCCTTGGACACTTCCAGGGATCCAGGGGCAGCCACAGCTTCTCTGAGCAGCCTGTGGGGCCCCAGCACCCTCACAGGAATGCGTTTTTATGCTAATATCCAATCTAAATCTACACTCCTTTGACTCATTCTCCCTGGTCCTATCAAGGATGGATGATTACTTTCTGGGAAACTAAAATTTTAAAAAAGTGGGTGAACCTTAAACTGGGCACTTCAGTTGAAAGGCTGACATTAGGTGGGATCTGGGCCCTTGCCATCAACAGATGCCTCCAGGGAGTTTTGTAAAAGCAGTTTCATTATGAACAGACAGTGAAACCTATTTTTGGAGTGAGACTTGTATCTGTACCTTAAGTGATTTTACACTAAACTGCTGATAAGATAAAAATTCCACTTCATCTTTCAGGAGGAAAAAAAAAAAGTTAAAAATTAAAAGCTTAATTGCCTCTAAGGAGCCTTTCAGGTAAACCAGGCAGTGGAACACACTTGGTAGGCACTGGGTTTGATAAAATTAGGATTTCTAATCGCTTGGTGGCATCAGACCCTAGGGAATGTTGTGCCAACATATTTAAGGGACTTCAGGCATCTCTAGAGCATGGACAAAATTGAACAGGGCTCATGCAAATCCCAGTAACATCAGAATATTGAATTCAAGAGATTAGAGAGGCATTTAGGTGCTCAAATCTGTTTTTAGAATGAAGCTTTAGCATTTCTGTGCCGGAGATCATAATCTGAAAAATAGATCTAAACATCATCCTATGTTGTAGAAGAGCTGAACACCACAATGAGAGTAAAATCCAGATTCTTCTGTAATGAGTGTGAGAGGAAGAAATGGACAATTTTATATCTATCTACTTGTATCTAATCAATTTTATATCAAACTCTATTTCCATGAGTGGTCAGAATTTGCAATTTCTTTATGATATATGAAAATCAGGTTTTCTGGGATCTTGCAGAAGCCGTCTCCTTAATGTCTCCATATCCTATTTCCCCATTTGCAAAACAGAGGTCGTAAAACTTATTTTGTCTGCCCGAGTTGATCAGACAGAAAACACTTCAGGGCAGGGACCGTCTTTTACCATAGAAGAATATCACATAGGAAAGGTAATAAAAAAGTATCCATCCAAATTGTTTTTAATAGAAAACTGTGTTTTCAAAAGAGGATATGGGTGCACAAATCAATTATGAGATATTGTAAAAGAGGTAATGTAAAACTTGCCCAACATCCCCTTGAGGCTCAGCTCAATGTGGTTACTCGATGTGAGGTAGGTTAAGTTATGTGTTGTCATTTCTGGTACCCCGTTTCTTTGTTGCATTTAATGAGGATGTAAAAAACCTCCTTTTGGTACTGTGGAGAGGCTCCATTCATGCTTGTGATACACCTTGAGCTCTTCCAATGCCGGCTGAAAAACTCGATTATTGTGACACGCAAACAATAAAAGTTGGGGAGTAGGAATCTCCATCTCTCCCCTTAAACACATTTGACTTACAAGCTCTATAACTTTCAAGCAAGATTAGCATTATCAATAAATCACTGGGTTCACAGATGAGGAACACGACAGAACACCGTGCTGCCGAGGCAGAGAGAATGACAATAGGTGCCTTAGCAGCAGTCATAGCAGTGCTGCAACAGATTGTGCCCTAAAGCAGAAAATATCCTGCACACAAGAGGTTATTCAGGTATAGAAAAAAAAAATTAAAAGTTTAGTTATCGTTGCTAACGTTTTTCAGGGTAAAGAGATAAAGAGAGCAGGAGCAGGAAGGGTGGGACTGGGGAAAGGAACTGGGGAGAAATTGCCGAGCTCTCAAGTTTTAAGGCAGCTCAACCAGCTGTCGGGTAGGAAAGCAGAACAAAGTAGAGCACGTTCTGGGAGAAAAGCATCTCTGTTTGTAACCATGAGGGCATCCACAGGTTCAGTGCTCTCACACACTGCAGAGTCCTGATGACACGTATCGTGTCCTGCGAGTCCCACGCTCACTTTTCTGACAGCTCGCTCTCTTTTTCTCACACATCCTCTCTGGGTCCCAGGGCACACCTGGTTCTTTGGCTCGTTCCATCCAATATCAATGAGAATCATATTATCTGTCTGCCAGGCATGCTCTGAAAGCCTGGTTTGCCACCAGTCTTACTCATCCTTTACTGCAGGGAGTGATAAAGAAGGAAAAGTGAAGGGAAAAAGAGAAGAAAATTAAAATCTCAGAAATGCTCATGTAATTATTCATAAATCACATTAGCAGATCTCCAACTGCAAGATTTCAGGAGGTGAACAGGCTCTTGAGAAATGTTTTAAAAAGGTGCATTGACATTTTCCAAACTAAGGTAATGGCACTGAAGTTCAAAGGAGGAGCTGGTACCAGTGAGTGGTCAGGGCTGGAATCAACAGCCAGGACTGCAGGGGGCTCTGAGGGGTGAAGGTGGGCATTGCAATGTGAGTTCTGGGATGTCATAGAATCATTTGGGTTGGAAAAGAGCTCTGAAATCATCGAGTCCAACCATTAACCCAGCATTGCCAAGTCCACCATTAAATCATGTCCCCAAGTGCCACATTCACAAGGCTTTAAATCCCTCCAGGAGTGGTGACTCCACTGCTTCACAGCTGTCTGTTCCACTTCAGCTGAGAAATCCTCTTTAATTTAAAGGTACTTGTTATGCAGTGGGGTAACAATGAATACCTGCATGTTCCAAGCCATTTATTTCCATGGATCACAAGTAACTTCTGCACTAAGGACCATTTTCTTTTTGTAATTTAATAAGGCCCAGACAACATACTTTTCTACCCTTGTTAAATCAGAATTAGCAGTAGTTGCAGAAGTGTAAATCTCCTTGAAACACATTGTTATTATGTTCTAGCACATTGATTACTTTTTTTTCCAGGAGAGGAATTAGAGCTGTCTCTGGGTAGTTATATATCCAAGATTTTGTTTCACCTCAGATTTCTTGTGAGACCTAGAAGAACCTCTTGAGAGCAAGTTACCAAATCAGGAAGAGGGGACTGCTTTGTGTTGCCTAGAAGTTGTGTGTCCCTGCTTGAATTACTGAACCTCACAAGCACAGACTCTATGAATCAGGGCCCCATTCCTGGATTTTTTACCCTCTTTTGGAGAAAGTTGTTTCACATGGATTGTGCCTTGTATTGTTCATTTGATTCATCCTTACATAATTTCAGTGAATATAATGTTCAAACTGAGCATCAATTTGGCAGACTATCATCTGGTTTAGATTTCACACCTTCTTCAGGGTTCTTAGCACCAAAATGGGGCAGGAGGAGGTTGCTGCTTCATTCTAAGCCTGGAATAAAGGAAGATGGTTCAAACTATCTCATCTTCTAAAGTGTTTGCGGGGTGGTACAGTGGCACAGGCAGCCTGTGGGTCCTTCCTGTGTTTGCAGTTTGTGACAAGCCAAGTCCCAGCCTGCTGCTCCAACCTGACAGCATCACTGCTCAGGGAAGGATTTCTGTTCTGAGAGAGGATGATACAGATCTGGGTATCACTGGCACAGCAATAATCACCCCCACCAGGCTGCTGTATTAATTCTTCAAGTAGCATCACGCAGAAAAGGAGCAAAGCTAACAGATAATTCCTCTGGGACACTGGACCCTCAGGGCAGATGAGAAATTGCCCTTGTCTCTGCTTTGGCATTCCACATCACCTGCTCTCCATGGCTCTGTGCTGTTCCAAGCCATTTTCTCATCACATGTCATGGCAGGAAGGGCAGCTGGAGATGATGGAGAGAGAATCAACCAGGAGAGAGAATCAACCCCGATGTGTTGCTTGGTTTTGGTTTGCAGTTCTGCTTGACTAACACCCGGAACAGAAAGGGAATCCCAAAATGCTGTTGGCACAAATAGCAGCCACCAGAACCAGAATTCCTGCCCTGCTCATGTGGTCAATCAATCAGACACTTTTCAAAGCTGGAGCACAGAATAAACACATTCCCTCAGGACTTCTATTATGACTATATTCATCTGAAATCAGGTTTTGGATTAAACACTTAAAACTTGAAAAAAGCCTTTCTCTTCATCCCTCCAGCTGAGTAGGGACACAGTGAGGGACCCTTTGCCTCACTCATCCCTTGACTCCATTTCTGCAGGTTGAAGTCGTACTGCAAAGCCCAGTGAATAACAGAGATCTGCTGCAGGCATTCATGGATTTTAGATTAGACTGAAAATCCTTTAAAATTAAAAAAAAATTAGAAATAATTTCTGATATGTTGTATGGCCACCTTTTAAAGGAGAATGATCTCTACCTTGATCACACAGGAAAAGCCATGGGATTCAGCTGTAGGTCAGTATTTGCATGCAGGGATGCTGTAGGTACTTTTTCTGTACTGTGAAGTGGGTACAAGAGACATACCTTGTTTTGCCTTGTTAACATTGTGACTTTCTGCACATTTGAGTACTACTTATTTTCATTATGGAGGCATTCTCTGGAGAGGAAGCTTTTTGCCCACACTTCCTTACTAACAAGGACCAAAATCACTGCTTTAAGTTATTATTATATTTCTAGAGCACTTATGTGCAAAATTTGTTCCAAAGTATTCTGAACAGTTTAAAACAAAATTACTATGAGAAAATAAGTTCTTAGGTCAAGATTAACAGTTGAAGCTGCAACATTGAATTGAGTGTTTTACAGTGGAGATGTCTGGGGGCTAAAAGTGTGAAGCCCATCTGGAAATTGTTCCCAGTGAAAATACTCTTGGTCTTAAAATTAAAGCTGGGTTTAGAATTCACTGAGTTATCAGCTTTAAAACAAGAAGAGATGGTCAGATTGTGAGCTTTCCTTGTTCTCCTCTAGTTATTTGCATAAAAATTGTACTTGCTTAAGCCTGCTCATTCCATGACCTTTTCATCAAGCCGAAATAGGGGCTCATAAACCCCTAATTATATGCAAGTGTATCACAAGATTTTAATTTATATTTTCTTTTTTAGTTATTCCATTTTTCCAACTGTAAATAATTAACATGTTGAATCAGCCGCTATTGCATTTAATGCTTTAACAGTAGATTATTTTTGAAATAGAAGCTTTTTCTGGGAGGAACTATTTGTTTGTTAACTTGTTTGTAGGAAACAGATTCTTAAGCAATCACTGGATTTCCAGGGCTGAAAATCAAGGAAAATATTGGTGTTATAAAAGAATGGTAGTATGGTAATTGATCACCTTGGCTCAAAACACCAATCCGTGTCAAAACCTGGGGACAGATGTGCAAAGAATTATATAGATTGCAACCTCTGCTTATTTTTCACACTCCTGGAGCAACACCTGACCCTTAGAGTAACCCTAAAAATCAGTCTAAAAGCAAACCTCAAACCACTGAAAAGATGAGTTTATTAGGACTGGAAAAAGAGCACTGGGTAGATTTTTTTGAGTAAACTGGTGATTATAAAATTCAAAACTGGACCTTCTTTTTTCAGGCCATATTATGCCTCTGTTAGAAATTATTATTTTTTTCTGACATTAATAATCCTTCATGAACTTATTGAGTTTACTGCTTTGAAGAATGGTTTTTTCTTTTTTTTTTTTTCATAGAAAACTTATAACTTAATCAAATCAAAACACATTTTCACTGGGTCCTTTAGAATGGTTTCTTCAATGCATTTTCCATGCCAAATTCTGCCTCTGGCCACTTCTCTCTAGAACTGTGTAATTAAGCACTTCAGGGTTGGAGGTTTTGGGTGGTTTTTTAATTACATGAAAAAGTTTTTCCTCTTTAATTTTTTCCCTGATTCTACCATCCACCAAGCCAGTAGAATAATTTTAGTTAAGCTCTCCTGTTCTCCAGGCACGAAACAAAGCCGAGTTCAGTTTACATCAACAGAGATTTACTTTTCTCTCCAAGAGGGAAACAGTGTTTGGTTATGAGGTTCTGAAAAATAAATTACTGAGCAGTGATTCAGGTTATCCATTTGAGTAATCTGGCAGTGCTCTGTCAGTAGGATGAAGTTGTGCCAATTTACAGTAATCAGTGAATGAGGCAGCACAACTCTACATTAGAAACTGCTCCTGGGTTCTTGCTAAGGTGCAGTAAGCACATCCCACAAAATAGATATTTCCCATTTGATTTTTTAACCAACTACCAGTGCTCTGAATTTCAAACTAGACCTACAAAGAGTAACTTGGGTTGTTGTTTGTTATGTATTCATTTTCACTTCCCTAAGTCTAGACTTAAATATTAATGAAGGAAAGATTAAAAAAAAAAAATAAAAGCAAATCCCATAAAACCCCTCCAGCCATGCTAGGGGAATCCATCATTTTCTAGCTAGTGGCAATACAAATAATGTGATGTCTTTTTCCTCCTCATTTTAAGGGTAGTTAGAGACACCTGAACTACCTGGAAAATAAGTAAATAAAAACAATGGAATATTCAGCTGCTTGTGTATTCTTGGCACAGGGATGGAGCACATTTCTTCCTGATTAGAACAACAAGAGTTGTCTGTCGGCTCTGCCAAGCTCCAGCTCCAGTGCTCAGCATTGAAAATATTTCCTTTTGATGCTTCTTTGGCCATAACTCAATCTTTATAGTAGCAACAATAGTTGGATAAAGGAATGTTTTTCAGTTTGCTGCTGAAATAACAAGCCTGAGGAAAATTATTAGGCTGTGCTGAATTAAAAATGAATTTTTTTTTGGTTGGATTTAATATGAGCATTTAATCCAAGTCTATTTTTGTTAGCTGTCTTTGGTTTTAGCTTTCTTTTAGATTTAGTTTTCCTTTGTAGGTGGATATTTTTAATGAAATATTGCCTCCACTTTTGTTTTGAAAATGCTGAAACATCTGCCCACTTTTACAAAATGAAACATAACATTAAAAAATTCAGTAAATTATCTCCTATACAACACTTACATCGATTTGGGGAGATGGAGGTGGCCTTTATTTACCTGTGTGTTTAGTTTTGTCAAAAAATACACATACAAATGAAACTTAATTTGAAAACCTGATTTAGATTTTATAAACAAAATAATAAATGTAACTGCTTATATTTGTTCACAATTTTGGCAGGTGATCATAGGGCTCAGAGCTGTGATTTGACAGGTTTTAAAAGCAGCCATCAGAAAGTGCCAGAGTGCCTGAATTTAGGTGCAATAAATATATTTCAGTACCATGCTGGGCTCTAGTGGATGGTGTCCCTGCCCATGGCAGAGGGCTGGAATTAGATGATCCCTTCCCAGGGGAACTGGCAGGTCCCTTCCAACCCCAATGGTTCTATGATTCTATAATTTAGAGGAGCTAAACACAGAGCTTGATGAATGAATCTCAGCACGTGGTTTACAGAAAACTGAGAATAACTTCCAAGGAAGATTTATCCCACCCTAAATAGCTCTCTTTGATTACTGTTTTGATTGTCTTAAAATTTGACATATTTTCACTGCTTGCGCTCAGCAGAAACAAAAAGATTTAAGAATCTATAGTAGATTGAGGGATAAAAAAAGCAAAAGCAAGAACTAATCATAGAATTATTAAGGTTGGAAATATCTCCGCAATTGTTATGTCCAACCTCTGAGCAAATACAACCATGACCATGTCATGAGGTGCTATGTCTGCTCATTTTTGAAACATTTCCAGGGGCGGTGGCTCCACCACTTCTCTGGGCAGCCTGTTCCAATGCTCAATCACTCTCTCAATGAAGAAATTTTTCCAAATATCCAACCTGAGCCTCTCCTGGCACAGCTTGGGGCTGTTTCCTCTCCTCTCATAGTCTGAAGCCCAGTGATTTTATGCTACAAACCCTAACTTAATCAGGTTATGGCCAGACTTGCTGCTCCTTGGAAGGAATTAAAAGTAAACTCAGGTCCGAAAGTTTTGGATTAGCCCGTGGATCTCTTACAATCAGCTGTCTAGCCTTGTTCTGGTGTGAATTCATCTTGTATCTTGGATTGCACTGAGCTGCAGCAGGACTCAGCCCTCAGACTGCAGTAGGTGAGCCAAGTGCTGCAGCTGACCCCTGATTAATGGTCATGTTTTGGGTTTGTGTGGCCAGGTTTTGGTAGTGATGGGGCTACAGGGGTGGCTTCTGTGAGCAGCTGCCAGAAGCCTTCTCCATGTCCAGCAGAGCCAAAGTCAGCAGCCCCAACCTGGACCCACTGCTGGCCTAGGCTGGGACAATTAGAAACTCCCTGTCTCCCTGCACCACTTGGAGAGAGGGAGGGATGGGGGAAAGGTGATTTTAAAGTTTATTTCTCACTATCCTGCTCCCATCTTGTTGGTAATAAATTCATTTAATATCCCCAAACTGAGTCTGCTTTGCCTGAGATGGTTTTTGGTGAGTGTTTTTTCTCTGTCCTTGTCTCAGCTCACGAAACTTTTGCTACATTTCCTCTCCTCTGTCCAGCTGCAGAGGGAGTGACAGAATAGCTTCAGTACGTGCCTGGCATCCAGCCAGTGCCAACCCACTCCAGGCCACAAACAATGTATTTCTGAGGTGGTTCCCATTTTAATTCTGTTCAGCCCTCCAAAGGAAAAAAATCTATTAAACACCAAATTGTGCAGACAGATACACCAGGAAGAGGTGTGCTCATGCAAGTGCTGGTTCCTCCTGTTGTAAAGTTCACAAGCAGTGGGATGAAATGCCCTGGAATGTCTGTCCCTTTCCTCTGACTATTGAAATGGCTTAGGGGGCTTGCACAAATCAATTTTTAGACACTCAGCATCAAGTAAAATGATCTCCATCACAATGACTTCCTTGCACTAACTGGAACTTCAGCCGTCCTGACACAAGAAAAAAGAAAGTAAGAGTTTAATATGCAAGCTAAATATTCTGTCCAAAGTGTCAGGTGTCTGAGAAATTAATGAATTTGCTTCAAAAATTTGCTTCATTTTAGAAATGCTGAGAATTCTTTTTGGTTTTAAAGAGCAAAGAGATTCAGGTTCTGATTTTCTTGAAAATTTCTGTCTTGTCTCCTCTTTCATATCATTTAAAAATGAACAGAATTTATAAATTAAAAAACTCACTGACAAGTGCTATATTTTAGATTAAACACAATCCACAATAAAATTTGTGAAGAATGTGAAAAGGTTTTACTACATAACAGAAAATGTCTTTAGCTCTGTCAAGTTTTAAGAAAAGTTTCATTTTTAAGAAAAGTCAATTCCTGGTGCAGGAGAACATTCAGTAGCCAGGTTTATTCATAAATAAACTCCATGAATAATTGATTTCCGAGTTTACTGTTCAAATCTAAAAGTTAAAAAAGGGAAAAAAAGAAAAAAGGTTGCTTAGGGAAAGATCTCTGTTGACAAAATTTAAGGTTTTCTGATAGAGCTTTCAATGGTAAATAACCCTTTGTTATTATTCTGTAATATATTTAAATGAAATGATTAAAACATCACTCAGTATTTAAAAACTTAAAATGCATTTTTTAACATTTGTGGGCTTTTTGAAATATTTTTCCAATATTGAGATTTTACCCACATGCAAAGATGCATTTTTCACTAAGTGTGATATTTTCAGGCAGAAGCTCACTTGGCCTTACCCACACTAAGTGGCTTCGAGGTATCTATGAAAGACACCATGACCCTGATAACAAATACTTGGTTGAGTTTTGTTGGCATGACCTTTTATGTCAGATCCACCCTCTGCCTTCCCAAGATCTTCTGGAAGTCTTCTTGAATTTTTATTTCCAGTAATCTGAAGGAGAATGGTCACAGTGAGCTTAATTTAATCACCATCTTTAAGCAACTCCATTGAAGTGACATGCATGGCCCACATATAGAAAATAAAATAAAAAAACAACTGTCTTAAATGCTGCTGTGTTTGCATTTCCTCCTAATGGACTCTTCATTGTCAGGCTTTTTTTTCTTTTTTTTTGTATAGAATCATGGAATCATTTAAATTGGAACAGACCCTTAGGATCATCAAACTGCCAAGCCCACCACTAACCCACGTCCCCAAGTGCCAGATATTTTAAATATCCCTGGGGATGGTGACTCCACCACTGCCCTGGGCAGCCTGTTCCAATGCTTGACAACCCTTTTGGTGAAGGAATTTTCCTTGATATCCAGTCTAGACCTCCCCTGGCACAGCTTGAGGCCATTTCCTCTTGTCCTAAATAATGCTTTCACCGTTTTTTTTTATCATCCCACCTTAATAATTGTATTTAGTTCATTCATAAAACTTAAATAATAGTTCTTTATTAAGTAATTAAAATCTTTCTCAGGTTTATTCAAAAGATTTCCAATAGTAAGAGAGAGAGAGGGAAAATCAAAGCTTAGTACAATAGAGAAAAGCCATGCAAAGCAGAAGAGAAAATAATTGGTTGCCATACATTGTTTAATCAATACAGAGATAAAATGGATAAATCCTGAGTGTAAAAGGGCACTGGCAAGATTAAACACTTAATTGTGGTGATTCTGACTTACATTATCAGGGTTAGATTCAGGGTGAGAAATTTTCTACATGAATATACCGGTAAGAGAAATCTCCATCTTTTTGGGAAATAAAGGCCAAAGAGCAGGCATTAACACCAAGATGACCTTGTTCCTCTCCCAGAACTGTGTGCTATCATCTCCCTGTGTCACACCATAAGATACTGGAAATTCTAACCAGTTGGGTTTAGAATATTTATTTTCAAAGTAGCATGTGAAAATTTACCCTGAATTTGCCCTATTGGGTTATTTCCCTGTAATTCATTAGAACCTTTTGCTTTAGTGCCTCCAGCTGTAGAACCACAGATTTTTATTGTCACTGAAGGGGGGATTTGGAGACAGTGTTTGGTTTTAGAAGGCTTTGTACTACACATTGTTTGCTGCCTTAGACAAGGAAAGGAAAGAAGCATCAGTGAATAGAAATCCAAACTCCAAGGAGCATTGCCTGATGTCCTTTCCCAAGTCCATCAGTCCCATCAGACTGAATCTATTTACAGAACATTTATTCTTGTTTATCTTTACCTGTATGTGTGTTTATCTTCCTTCTTTGTATCAGTTTTGTCAGTCTTCTCTACAAATGCCAGCTTGTAGCTCCTGCCTCTCAGCTATTTCTGTGTATTTGGAAAAGGCTTGGTGATAGTTGCTTTAAATATTCTGCTCATATACACAATACCATGATTTATACCTTAAAATAGATATATTTATTAGGTATGCAAACACATATATTTACACAGAGTCCCTCAGTAGCTTAGTTCCCATGAGAAGATATAAATGGATAGCAACTTTACTTAATTCTTTGAGAATCAAGAAGCAATAGACAGATCCAGTGGTATTATTATTTGCTCAAGTTGTTAAAATCACTGCCAATCTGCAGTTGATGTTCTTCCAGTTAAGAGCTGTGCCCCTATGGATGGGATGTGCTTGTGTGGGTGGAATTCAGCCATGCCATCCCTGATGATGCTTTACTTCTTGTAAGGTCTGACTGTGCGGGAAGGATGGAAGAATCAGTCTTCAAATCAGAGCATGAGATGGTAACTCCATCTTGGGCAGGAAATGAAGGCTTTTCCAGCTCTCTGGAAGATCTGTGAAGACCATAAGCTAGGAGATGTTTTGTTCCTGAGTCTCAGAGTGTCATTTGAAGCTCACACATGGATAAAGGTAGGCCTTCCTCATGTACAAAGTCCTTGACACAGCCACAGAATCATAGAATCAGAATTAATAGAAGATCCTGACTTGGAAGGAACCCACAAGGATCATCCAGATCTTGGCTCTGCACAGCACAGCCCCAAGAATTCTATCCTGTTCCTGAGAGCATTGTCCAAACACTTCTTGAGCTCTGTCAGGCCATTGCTGTGAGCATGCTCCTGGGGAGCCTGTTCAGTGCCCAGCCACCCTCTGGGTGAAGAACCATTTCCTAATATCCAATCGAAACCTCCCCTGTGATAAGAAAGGATCTTCCCTGGCTCTCCAGGACTCTCCATCTGCCAAGTGCTCACAGAACCACTGTACTCTGCTGCACAACCCCATGTGCTGGACATAACAACTGGAACTCCACTGACTTCAAGCAGAGAAGATCCTTTGGGCAGATGAAAGTTAGGTTCAAGGTTGAATATGAGCACCTTCCAATGGTCACCTCTTCCACAAGGCTGAAAAAGGAAGAAAGAGGGAGCAGGCAAGTGGGGAGGAAGAAAGAAACAGTACAGAAACAGGTAAAGCTGAGGCAGAGCTGCCAGAGGAGTAAAATCTTGTGTTTCCAGGTCACTATGAGTTACTGCCTCCTGCCCTGTAGCTAAAGGGGTTTGGGGAAAGGATCATAACACTCCCCACCACAATCCCTTCCCTGGACAGCTCCCAGAGAAGCACAACTACAATGCCACCCCTGACTCAGGACCCAGCCTTAGGGCGCAGTGCAGCCCAGAGACACCAGCGGTGGAAAAGGCCTGTCAGGTCCATTTAGCCAATTCCCCTGACATTGCAGGGGTCTTCTCTGCCTGCCATGTCCAGCCTTGCTAGCCTTGGGCATGGAGCTGTCACAGGGCTGATGGCTCACACGTCACAGGTTCACGTGTTGCTGGGACTTCTGACACGGGGCTTCAGCAGTTTTTCAGATGTGCAGTGGATGATTCTGTGACTGCAAAGCCCCCGTGGGTGTCACTGTGGGTAACAGCACTGTCTGTAATGTTGGGTTTGGCTGACACCACAGCACCTGCAGCAGGTGAGAATCAAAAGAGGCCAATGCACAGGAGTGGTACAAAAGTAGTTTTGCTGGGTAAAACGGGGAAAATTGACCACAGTTTTTGGTAGGTGTGTGGCTCTGCTGTGTAACAATAAGTGAAGGAGGTATTTAGCCTTAGCAATTCTCTTCTAAGGGCATCTGCCCCATGTAAATAACATAAAGAGCAGAGAAGTTGGGGTTTTTGCTAACTCAGGCCTTCAAACTCTGCTTACCACTTTGTCACACAAGGCTCCTGCCCCTCAGGACAGTGTGGTAACAGATTTGGGTCTGGAGCAGCTGTCATGGCTTTTTTGCTTATTTTTCTGGAGCCACAACAGTATCTATTTATTCATGATCCTTGTATATCTCCATAATGCTTCCTTTGTTTTTCCCTGTTTAATACTCTACTCCTCTGCCCAGAAATTAAGGGAAGTAGTGAGCCAAGTTTCTTTACATCTCCCATTCCCATTTTTTAGAGATGTAGCATAAGCAAATAAATCACTTTACTTCTCCTACCTGACTGTGTGTCAAAGTTCAAGTAGCCACTTCAGGAGCATGAGAACATTTTATTCCCCTGAATGGTAGTTGAAATCACTCTCTATTGGTTGTAAACAAAAGTAAAAAGGAAAAAAAAAAAAGTAAAGAATTAGAGAGAGAGAGAGAGAGAGAGAGAGAGTGTGTATGTTAAAGAAAATGTGCAAAATGTAAAAAATTTTTTAAAAATTGAGGGAAAGATACCCACAGATGGAAAAGCAAAGAATTGTGTGCTTTCTTAAGGATATAAGGAATGGAACAAAGATTCTTCCGAGAGCTTAGAAAAATGTTGTTTTGCTTTTTTTTCTTAAACCATTCTACTCTTTAAGATTCAAAACTCTGGGTTTTTACTGTAAGACATTTAAGAAGTCACATTGCCTATCTCCCTTCAGGATTCAGACAGCAGTATTAAGCTGCAGTATTAAGACTTACATCTAAATTTAAAAGGTTTAATTAAGCATTCTCTTGGTGGAGGATAGAGCTGGAACCTGGAGAGTTTACACAGTGAGGAGCCAAATTGTTACATGGGCAGATCTAGGTGGGTTCCTCAGTCCTGCCCCAGTCCTGACTCTCTCACTTTTTAGGGAGTTTGAGTCACTCCCTGCGTGAATCTGAGAATGACCTTCCTCCCTCGCTTCCACAGCATTGAAACAGAAACAGTATCTTCCCTTATCTTGGAGGCTCATGGAGGGAATAAATCAGGTTTTTCATAAGGTTGTGCTTGAGTAAGCATGAGCAACAAGGCTAAAAAAGTAAGCATGAGCACCAGGGCTAAAAAAGTATCTTTAAAAGTTACCATCAGGAAGCCTAAAGTAAATTATACAGCTTTTGCAAAATTTTCTTTGATGTTCTTTCCCCTCACTGATCCCAGTTTGTCAGCTCTGTATTTAGGGATGTTTCTGCCAGCTGAGCTGTGCCTGTACTCTGGTTTGTGCAGCCTCCAAACCCAGCGTGGTCAGCAGTGGTTAAAGACAAAATGTCTTAGAAGCCACAAAGTCTTTCCCCTGGAAGTAACATCTTCCTTTCCCAGAACCTCCCTCCCAGGGAGGCAGGAGTTACAGACCAACTCCTGGACCTGCCTTGTTTCACAGGTGAAATTCAGCTTATCACAGTACTTTGGCATCCCACAGGTCTTGCCTTTTCCTACCTCAGAAATTTTCCAGCACAGTGCCATGCTCTTTTTAGGCTCTGTGGGACAATGGATGAGGCCCAGGTGAATGGCCCCATCGTGGTCCACCTACAGGTTATGCCTGGCTCAGTGTTACGGAGGAGAACATGTAATGTGAATAAACACCTGGGACAGACTGTCAGGTGGTGACCACACCTTGAAGGAGGCCCAGAGCAGGCTTGTTTAACACCACTGTTGTATGTTCCAACTGGCCTGAGATGATTGCAAAATATAAACATTATCTTAGGTCCCAATTAAAACATTTATAGCACTGTATCGTAGAATCATAGAATAATTTAGGTTGGAAATTACCTTCAAGATCATCAAGTCCAACCATTAATCAAACACCACTAAACCATAGTCCTGTGCAGGGAAACGAGCTGAACTCGATGATTCTTGTGGGTCCCCTCCAATTCAGCAGATTCTGTGATCTACAGCACTTTTAAATCCCTGCATGGATGGTGACTCCCATCACTGCCCTGGGCAGCCTGTTCCAATATTTGACAAGCCTCTCTGTGAAGGAATTTTTCCTAACCTCCACTGGTGCAACTTGAGTCCATTTCTTGTTATCCTGTCACTTGTCACTTGGCTTTGTTCTGGGACACAGGACTTCCATGATTTCACTTTCTTAGATTTTGTCCCTGCCAACTCACTATTTCCAATCCCCAGGACAGGACACAGGAGGCTCTCCTTTGAGTCATGTAACCCCGTGGTGAGCACTGACAGTGGGGTTACCCTCCCCTCTATGATCTGGTGATGGACACCCATTCTCAGCCCTAGCACTTTGCACCTTTTCCACAACATGACCAGACACATCAAAGCTTCCCTCTCCTTCTCCTCACATGACCTGAGGAAACACCAGCTACACAAGAAATTCTGAGATGTCTCCTTGTCATGCAAGAGCATGGAAATATACATTTGGGTCATTGAGTCAACCAGATTTTCTCATCCTAACTTTATTCCACTACATCATTGTGTGCCATCAGTTATCACTGCTTAGTTTTATCAGCAATTCTCTTATCAAGACTTTTCCACTCTTTTTTATCATTATTTATTACTCTAAATGTCATCAGGAGTTGGGCACACCCATTCTGGGCTTCTCTGGCTGTTGTAATGGAAATCCAGTTATTCAGTGAGAGAGAAAAGCAGAATCAAGTCTCCTGAATATCTCCTGGCTTATCTTCATGATAGAGTGACTGGTTCTGTATTAAAAAGCAACAGTCAAGAGATATTCCCCATTGCTGGAACTCATCTTTCTCTACCACAATATAATTAAAAAAGCCCTCCTCCACATGTTATTTGGTCTAAAACAAAAGAGTTTCTCCTAAACAGTAACTGGCATGGTTTGAATGTAGCACAGGGACCATTCCCAACAGTTAACTTAGATACAACAGTTAACTTAATACAAAGGAAGAAAGTTTAAACATGTAGGTGCAGACCATTCCCTCTTAACCTCAATACCTTGAAGCCACTCTTAATTTGCTAGCACAGATACAGCCAGTGCCTCTCCCTTAAAACCAATCTCTCTTTTTTTTAATATCCATATCTAAATGATCCTCTCCAAGGACAAGTGTCATTTCCTGTCCAGTTCCATAGAGGTAAAATCAAAATGCCTTATAAGTCATACATGGTACTGAAAGGTTTACAACGAGGTAGCAATCCAAGGTCTTTAGAAGAGGTTTCACCTTATTCTCCTCTCAGCAGTGAGTAAAACAGTGTCAGGGTAGTCTGTCACTACGCCACTTTGCTTAATTACATTACTCCCTGCTTTCATTTGCTCTAATTCTTCACTTGGAAGCTTTTTTTTTTTTTTTGCTCCGAGTAGAACATTTGCAATCTGCCTTTTTACTGTGCATGCAAAAAGTAGCATGTTTTTAACTTCTGAGAACTCATTCAAGGAGACAGCATCATTTTCGTACATGGTGTTCTCTGAGAGTGCCGCGCATCCTGCATGCTTGGTTGGTAGCAGCTTAATGCTGTCATGGTCCTCCAGGGGCTTGTCCCATGTGGTTATAATTAACTTTTAATGTCTGCCTTCAGGGCAAAACACTTAAGGGGTTAACCAGTTTTCTCCAACAGAATGAATAGTTAAATGGTAACATACGTTTATCAATATATTCCACAAAGTGGAGGAAAATATCTAAGTATTTTTTCTGCTCCTTGTCTCATATTTGTCTGATTCAGAGCCACCTGCCAACTTGAAAGTGGAGATTATCCTTTCAAATCTCATAATATAAATGTGCTTGCTATGTGGTTAACACAGTCTTACTTAGTAGCTGAGTCAGTATGAAGCTTTGTTGGACCAGATCTTGATGGTATTTAACCATTGCAAGCACTTACAGTCTTTCTTTCTCCCATAAGTACATGTTGCAGTGTGCTGAGACCTGGGAGAGTGACTTACTACAAGGATATGCATGACTTTACAACTAAACCAGACAGACTTTACTTATACTATTCCTAGAGAGATGGGGAAAGTTACTATAGAAGGGTATAATTGCCTCATCATCTGGCTCTGCATTGTTAGAGTAGGATTCAGTTCCTAAACACTGCATTGCAGTGTCACCTAAGACACCCTGGGGTACCCAAGGCACTTATTTAATGCTTAAAATGATACTAGATACCTGTATTTGGGGAATGCAGTCCCACCTTAAATTTCAATGTTTGCAAGGGACACAATGAGCAGCAGTCAGCTCCTCAAACACAGATATCTTGTGTAATTTTAGTCACTATGGGCTATCCTGCAAATGGAGAAGGTTCAGCACTTCTGTAAATTCTTTAATACCCAAAATCATTTCCAACTATACCAGCTGGTTGCATTCAGCAAAATTAATTATTCTTACAGAATGGACACCCTAAAATCTGGCACCTTTCTGTGGGTACCTGATGAGCTCTAGATGAACCCTTGCCTTTGTAGTTTGCAGTCCAGCACAAGAAGCACGTGGCTTTGAAGCAAGAGGCTTAGCAGGAGAGTTGCCTGAGCTCTGATTCAGTAGTCAGCAGGTGTGCAGTGAGCTCTCAGCACTGCGTGGTGTGGACATGCCTTCCAGGCCTGTTCTGAAGCTGGAATAAACCCATGGAAGAATGGCCACTGATCTCAAAGCATGCTGAGTGAGCCCATAAAGGGGACCAAGCTTGTCAAGAAGTAAAAAAGTTGACCAAAAAAGTACATATTTGCCCTGCTTTGCTCCTGTATGCTTGGCTGTGATATTTTTTCATTGACGTACCATCAAAAAATCTTGAGAGAGACTTAAGGGTGCATAATATGGGAGAAGATTGTTTCCTCTCTTAGATGCAATGGAAGATTGGGTCTGCATCTGAGAGTCTTCAAACTAATTCACTGTGTTCTTAAAGAAATTCCAGTAGATTCATTTGCTCTAACGATGGGCACTACAACTGGGGAAACATTTCAGTAAAGCACTGAGGTTCTGTGGGAATTTGTGGCCACATCTCTAAGGCAGCAATTTGAGGATGTTCCTTCCTCAATCACCACATCCCCTTGTGTGTCACTGCCTGTGGACTACAATGTGTTTCAGGATTTGAGTTCATCCTCTCTGGTGAGTACAGCAAACTGCTGGTACCCTCTCCTGCTCCTCACCAGGAGCTGCAGCAGTGAAAGCCTAACCCTTCAGCTGAGAAATCTCCCAGCCTCACTGCTCCTCAGCAGCTGAAGGTAATCACAGCCCCATCACAGAAACAGAATGGTTTGGGTTGGAAGGGACCTCAAAGATCACTCAGTTCTCTGAGTCTCAAACCCTCTGCCTTGGGCCTAGGTTGCTCCAAGCCCCATCCAGCCTGGCCTGGAGCACTTCCAGGGATGGAGCAGCCACAAGCCACAATTTCTTCTTGATATCTAGTCTAAACCTACTCTCTTTCAATTTAAAGCCATTCCCTCATGGCTTAATATTGATCTTTGTGTACCACTGAGTCTGAAAAGTGAGTGGGCACATTTTGCCTTGTCTGCTGTGGGATCCAGAGCCTGAAAGAGTGAAACAAGGAGGACCTCCAGGTTGATAACAGCTCAAAAAACACAGGTAAAGTCCCCAAGAACTGAATTAGATCTGTAGATAGAATTAAATTAATTACATGGCTTAGCCATTTTCCATCCTTTGTAACAAACTACAGGATAGCGATCATGCCTGTTTTAGAGATGGATGGGAACAAAACACCAAGAAATAAACTGTCTGCCCTTACACTTTGGCAAATTAGTAGCACAAGTGAAGTAAGTGACAAGATCTGGTGGGTGAGTCTTTCAGCTGACCACACTTTCAAGTCTGCACGATATTGTAAAGCATCACTGGCTGGCTTCAGGCTGTTAATTCTTTGCATTGTCAGCCCATTCTATTGAGACACACCGAGTAACATTCACTTTTATACTCAGTCATTTCCCTGTTGTTGACTTGATCTGATCTCAGTGGAGAGTTGCTGTCAGCGTCCCTCAAAGAAAATGGGCTGCGTTAAACACCTCCAACTGGTGCTCGAGTAAAAGCCTGAGCTCTCTGTCAAACATTACTGCCTTGGCAAAAGGGAAAAGGGGAAGGGGAACACAGCCTGATACACAGCTTATTAAGGGTTTCAGAAAATACTTGATACATTTGTCTGTGTATTGTCTGTGACTCCAAATTCACCTTACAAATTCTGATTTATTATCCAATTCTTTGGCATGTCAAAGGGCACAGCTATGAAGTAAGGCCTCACAAACCATATCACATTGTTGTCTTCACTCTTTTTAAGGCTCACATGTTTATTTATGAGCAGAGTCAACCTTAAATAACAGATTTCATTGACATTAAGGAATATCTGGGGTAGGTCTCTGGCAATCACTGCAATGACATGTGATATTCACAGTTACATAGTACAGCTCTTAGTAACTTCCAGTTAAATCACTCACTTTTAAAGAACATCTCAAGCTTATTAAATCAAAAGAGTAATATCAATCTCTTCCACATCCCTCTCCCCTCAGTGCTAAAAGAAACTAAACCCAACTATGACAGCCCAGACTATATGTTCTACTAAATCAGTCTCCTTTTGAAAAGCATTGGAATATGTGGACACCCTAAGAATGAGATTCCAGTCCCTATCCAGAAATATCCTAATTTTCTTTCTTTGATGAAGTTATGCTCTTTTGTAAGTCTGGACCTATTAAAAGCCTTCTGTGTCATCATATAACTCTTCAGACTCTTCAATAAAAGACAAAAACTTAATGTCTTATGAAAATCATGATAACATATTGGAAGTTTTCTCTGTTGCTGATAATAAATTACATTAGTTAGAACACTTTTTTTGAAAGTAGCCTTGACTGGTGTTATGTATGTACAACTGAAATTGGGTTGAAACTTTTTTTCCTAAGGGATCTTCTTGGAGAGGGAGAGAAATAATGGGATTTATTTTTCTTCATTAAGTTTTGTCCAAATTGCCACACAACCCAAATCTTCACTTTTACATCCAGTCATTTAACACTCTGCCAAGCATTTCACAAGTGGAATTTAAAGCACAAACAGTTCCAGAACAGGTTTTTTGTTGAGAAACTCTGATTTATCTTGGGACAGGAAGTAGTGTAGATAAGTTTTGCAGTTTGGGCATGACCAGACCTCACCATCAGGCTGCACACCAAGAGAATGGGCTTGGTACTGATCTTAAAGATTTTTATATTCACAGGTGGGTTAAAGCAGTCAAAGACGGCAAACTACAGAATCATGGAATCATGGGATGGGTTGGGTTGGAAAGACCTTAAAGGTCATCTTGTTCCACCCCTGCCTTGGGCAGGGACACCTTCCACTATCCCAGGCTGCTCCAAGCCCCATCCAGCCTGGCCTTGGACACTTCCAGGGATCCAGGGGCAGCCACAGCTCCTCTGGACAGCCTATGAAAAAGAAGAGTTTCCACGGGATCTGGGAAAGTCATTGCAAGACCAGTGTGATGAATGACTCCCTCAAGATCTTGAAGGCCTTTTCCAGCCTTTGTGACTCTCTCTTTCATACAGAAAAACCACAGTCAGCTGGTTAGATTAGACTGCTGCCTTCAAGTGGTTACATTTAGGTGAGATTAATTTTTCGTCTCAGATATCCACATAGGACCCAGCCACTTCTGAAGATTTCATAGTCAGGTAAGGTATATTTACAAGTCAGAGTGATGGGTTGGACTATCCAGTGCTTTATAATAAATTCACATAAAGAGCTGATGAAAGCTTGACTAGCTCCCTACTACAACACAGAAAGGAGAAAAATTATATCTTCTGCTAATAAAATGTGTTCCCTTTCTACTGTCTGTGTTTACTTATGTTATGACTGACCTGAATATAGGCAGAAGTGAGGTAAAGAAAACCTTTCTTTGGTACATTTTCATGGACTCTGAGCAGGGACATAAAAAAAAAAAAATTTGAAATAGTTTTATAATTTTAGCCCTATCTTCAGCTTCCCTAAAATATCATATTTCTCCAGAAATCAATAGAATTCTGTTTCCTACTTGAAGATTTCTCTCTTCATATTTTTTTTTTCATTTTAGGGAACTTGGGAACTTTTCTCTTTATAATTTCAATTTTTTTTTTTGTTTTCAGTTCAATCTTTTCACCAGTGTGAACATCTGAGCTTAGCAAAATATACACATGAGAAACAGACGCATCAATCAGTGCTATCATTTTAAACTATAATGGTATAAAGAAATACTCTATTTTCAGTTTCAAAATTGTTTATCTTCTTTTGGCCTCCCTCTTGGAAACATGGTCTTGACTAATAGTTATTGTGCACATTCTTCAACTTTTTCTAGCTTTCCTTTGGGGAGTACCCAGGGAACAAAAAAAAAAAAAAATAGAGTTTAAAAGATGTTTCAACTTTTAGTAATTAAGCTGTGGTGAGCGTTACAAGAATATTTAATGCTCTGCTGCTCTATCTGAAGAGGATCTGGAGACTTACAAGGAATTACAAGAACATGATTTACAAAACATAAAGCTCACGTTGTCAGAGAATCCTTAGAAATGCCTTCAGATGAGAATTTTTTTTTCCTAGTGTTCCATTAGAAACAGTGAGCGGAGAGAGTCTCACAGCGTTAAGACATTTTTGTTTTGTTTTGTTTTTCTCTCCTATACTTAGGAGTAACTTGTTGGGTTTTTTTCCACCTCATGCTCACTCTCACAGATGAGCATTAGAGAGAGTTTGGAAATGGAAGGCCTTGCTGTCTGCAGCTAGCAGGGTCAATTCAGTGTGGCAGCTGCGAGCGGGTGACATAGACTTATATTGACACAACCCACTTTTTGTTGCAGAATCACAAAGCGAAAGCACCCGGGGCTCTTCTGCCTTTTTCAATAAGATACGAATTTTTGTCTTCCTTGTATTAAGCAGAGATCTGTCATCTTGGCTTGTACACTAAATGGTCCATTCTGACTGCCTTGTTTGTGTCCAATCCCAGCCAGGATCTAGAAACATGTGTTAACATTCGGCATGTTTGGGGGCGAGCGGGAAGGGCCTGAGGCTAGACTCCCTGATGTCTGCTGGAGGGTAGTCAATAATCATTAGCCCTTCAAGTGGTAGATGCCCAACATAAACTGTATTAATTTATTAAAAAAATCTTTACTTTAAGCCACAGGGAAAGGCATTTTATACAACGCAGCTCCCCTGAAGTAACGAAGCGGTGATAAAGATGTAGTGCCACAGAAGTGAAATTCTGGTTTATTCGGGGGGGGAGCATGGTTTTTTAGCACTGTGTCATCAGCCAGAGCAATGGGAAACTATTAAAAGTAATTAGCCCATGCCTGTCTGTCACTTAAGTTTATCCCTGTGGTGATAAAGAAGTGTGATTAGCCCCAAGTCTTTTCTGATTGCCAACATCTCAGCGCTAGCCACAGAGCTAAACCTGCGGCACTGGGGGAAGTTCTAATGCTCATTGTTGTCAGCGCGAGGTAAATGAAGCTGGGCTTTTTAATTTTATTTTTGATGGAGCTCAAAGAAACCAAGTTTTTGTACTAATTAAATATTCAGAGAAACTGTGAAGCATCTCATCTAACTGTGACTGTTTATGTGTGGATAGGTGTCAGTGGCAGGCCAAACATTGCTGTCATTTATATTTCCACCCATCTTGGCGTGAGCTGGGTGGAATGGTGTTGATGGAAAGACTTATTTAGCATAGTTATTTCTATGTTTTTCTACTGCACATATATATCAGATGTATTAAAGTGATAGCAAAAAAATCCAGTAGAAGGCAATGAACCTGTAAGATAGCATTCAGAGCACCCAACATTTGAAGTCCAAAAGTGGGCAGTTAGTCTTGCCCCTTGCAGATGACACACAAAAGAACCAGGGACATCCAAAGTGCAAGTCAATGCATCTTAATAAATGGAATGGGTTGCCCCTTGAGGTATCTATTCACGTCCTTTGAATATAGAGAGATCTGAGAGGTTTGTTATCCCATTTTCATGTAGCTGAAATCATGTGAGTGGAAAAATGGAAGGATTCCCACACTGGAAGTAAATTTTCAGGTCCAAATTAATCTAGTTTATCATAACCTCATCATTGCAAAGAAAAAGAGCTCCATCAATAGGAACTTTGGATTCTTTTTGTTATATTTTAACATTATTATCATTTATTTTTGTTACAATGCATCCCAGAGCATTAAGGGAATCAGTGATGCAATTGTCAAGACACTCTCCATCATATCTGAGAAGTCATGGCAGTCAGATGAAGTGCCCATGACCAGATAAAGAGAAACATCACTCTCATTTTCACAAAAGGTGAAAAGAAAGACTCTGGGAATTGTCAATCTATCATCTTCACCTCTGTGCTCGGGAAGATTTGGAATGGATCCTCCTAGAAGCCATGTTAGGGAATATGAAGGACAGGGAAGTGGTTTGAGGGAGTCAGCATGGCTCCACCTAAGGCAAGACCTACCTGACCATCTTTGTGACCTTGTATGATGGAGTGACTTCACCAATGATCAAGGGAAGAGATGTGAACACCATCTACCTGCACTTCTCCATGGCCTTTGATGCAGTCCACCCTGACACCATTCTCTCTAAAATGAATTTGGTGGATTGACTCTTAAGTGCATGAGGAACTGACTGGATTGTGGCATCCAGAATGCCAGTGACTCAATGTCCAGACAGAGATCAGTGACAAGTGATTTTTTTCTCCAGGGTCTGTTCCAGGACCAGAGATACTCCATCCCTGGAACCATTCAATGTCAAGTTGGGTGTAGTTATAAAAAACTTGATCTAGTTGAATAGGTCCTTCTCAGTGCAGGTCGTTAGACTAGATGATTTTTAAAGGCCCCTTAAAACATAGCTCAATAGCTCAAACTATTCCATGATTCTATGATTATTATATTTTATAGCATTGTTTAGAGGTTTAAACCTGGGTTTGTCAGATTCAGTAATCTTTTCAGATTTCTTGAAACTGTTTTCATGACATCTGGGATCCCAATTCATCATTTTTAAGGTTCTGTTGCAGTAATATACTTAGTTCAACGAGCCTTCCCCTAAGTGTCTCAGTGAAGCCACAGGGATATGCACATGCCCATGTTTTTTGCTGAACTGGGGCATTAATCTTTAATATTATTGCTCTGGCTGTCCAGCTGGATGAACTGTCTGCAATTAGTTACCCTAAAATAACTGCATATGCACTGACACATTCAATATCCTCTCTAATATATTGGAAAGATGGGTCCTAGGTGGAGAGCTGCCGCGAAGCCGCCGGCAAAATGACCTAAGAAAGGAAAGCAGGTTTATTTGACAGTAAGTTTCATGATATCCTGCCTTTAATGCCATAGCTCTTCTGAACAAGTCTCATCTTTAACAAGACTGGGTGTGGAGTGTAGCAGGTTTTTCCTGCACAGCAGATGGGCATTGACACGTGTAGACCTGTGCCTACCCAGGGCTGACACATCTCGTTTAGTTTGTTGTTGTACTGGAAGGACCAACTTCTAATTCTTCCCAAAAATTTCCCAGCTTTCTATCTGATGCTTTAATGTACAAGTCACTCAGACAAGTTACTGCTAAACGACTTTTATTAATTCTTTAAAAAAAAATTAAAGACTTTGCCATGACCTAATTAAAAATGCCTTCCTTCATCTGTCCGGTATTAGAGCCTATTGTGACAGTGCCTTGAGTAAATGAGTTGGAAGAAATGCTTGTTTTCCTGTAGGATTTTCTACCTAAATAGCCAGTTTTTCAAACTGTGAGACAAGACATGTGATGATCAATAGTATCCCTCCACTGGAATATGAAAGGGAATTTACTGGGAGAAAAATAAAGCCATTTCTCACGGTAACTCTGTAGACAGAGGCCGTAGGCACCAGAGATGTCTTACAGGACACAGCCCTGGCTCTTTAAACCTCATTAACAAATATCTCTCTTCTCAGTCCTCAGAACTGCGAGTGCAGAGGCATCATGGAAGTGTGTGTCTGCTATTCTGCCTTTCAAGTACTGAAATTTCAATGTCCATTCCACACTCATCGTTAGGAGTATCTCCATAGCCCAATAGAGAAGTTACATATCTTTGAAAGGTGACACCACATGTCCTATAAAGGTCTTTCATGCAAATAAAATCAGAAAATATAATAATCCTTTCAGAAAGCCATTTTACACCTATACTTTTTTTCTCATGTTCTTTGGTTTTGCAATATTTTTTTGTGTTTAGTTGTTCCTTTTTTTGAGAAATCTGTTAATATTAGTTTGCTTATAAAAAACTTGCAATAATTTAATTCCTTTCATTAAATAAACCTTATTTTTTTGTTATTTTGATCTAGTGTTTCTCCCTACTGTTCTCAGAAAAAAAATCCATTCTTTTACAGATTTACGACTACAGCTGATCATGATTCTGTAGCATTCCCTCTCTCTCTCTCCTATTTTTTTCATTGATCCACTGTCTTACTAAATATTTACTGTTATGTTTCAAATTCACCCAGCTGTCTGTTCATTTTTTGTAATATTCTGAAACATCCATCTCCCTCTTTCCTCACAAAGACCAGTTCTTAGATGATGTGGCATGCAACATTGATTTTCTCCAGGTTTTTTTGTTGGGTTTGTTTTATACCAGGCTGTTGGAATGCTTTTAGGAAAATCCAAATATACTGAAGGTTATTCCATCATGTGATTCTTTTCCCTTTCTTCTTGTCCTGTCTAGAACCAACTGTGCATTTTACACTTGACTCCCACCTTCCTTGGAAGAAAAGGTAACTCCTTACAGAGACACTTCCAGAGCAGAAATATCTTCTTACACATCTACTGTAAGACAGGATGAATTGCCGCTTCAAGTTTCTTTTTCCAAGGACTGTAGATAGAAACTAGAGAACTCTTGGATTTAACTGATTTTTAGGTGAGGTGAATCTCATCTACTTTTATTTCTTTTATCTGCTCTGCTGACAATGGACCATAAGAATAATTGTGAAAGAAATTAGAAATGTCCTTGGGACCTACACCTTTGGAGGACTTTTAAAATAGACTTCAGCTGCAAGGAGCACTGGATTTCTTTTCATGCATTAATTATATTTTTTTATATGTCACTTGCTATTTATTCTCAATTAGTTGGGTCCTTTACACCTGCCTAATGCAAAGAAGGACACTTTGTTTACTGATTAAGCATTTAAAAATTACCATTCTGAATTACCATTTTACTTTGGGAAATTATTTGAATAAATGCAGGAAAACTAAGAGGAAAAAAACTGCATCTGTTATTTTATTTTTATTTTTATTGAGTAGTCTTCCCTACAAGGTGCTTAGGACTTGTATTTTGTGTATTTCCAGGGCAAAAGCACAGCTGTACAAATGCTAATTTCCTCAGAAGAGTGCAGCTCAGAGGTCTCAGTCAGACAGCAGCAAATCATCAGACGTTGCCAGGTTTGAATAAAGTGATTTGTTACATCCGTTCACTTTCCAGAGAATCCCTCCCTGCCTTTCTACCTATCCCCTTCTCTGAACCCCTGGAGCAGGAAGATTCTGCCTTAAAACTACTGGGATTAATTACAACCAACTAATACAAACTCTCTTTACCCACACTGTTTCACAGAGGTTTAGAGAACACCTGAAATGATCCCCAAATGTGAACACATTTATTATTTAGGCAGTCTTCCTCAGATTATAATTTTAGTTCTTCTACTCACTGTAAAAATGTCTGCAAAAGTAAGGGATTGGGGGGTCAGAAGACAGAAGAAACATCCCAGAAGAAAAGTCCCACTGGCTTTAGGGCTGACAGAAAAAATTCAATAGCGCTTATTTTAAAATTTTTGGACAAAACCGTAACTTATTTTTCTCAGTTTCATGGTGGGTTTTTTAAAATAAAATATCCTAAACTCTTGAGCCTGTTAGTTCAGTGTTGAGTTTGAGTTTTTTTCAGAGCTATGGTTTAGGAGAAAAAAAGAACTTTTCTTTATGGAAAACCTTGTATTTTTCCTATGGGAAACAAGAAAGAGACACTTGTACTACCTTGTGCTTCTTCTCTTCTAATCAACTAATCTTCCATTTGATGTTTCCTGGCTCTCTACCAGTTTCTATTTCTCAACCATCACCTTTGCAGGGTTGTTGCTGTCTGCCTGCTACTGATGGCATCCAACAGGATCTGGGCTGTTGAGACACGTGGGATGGGATTCATTTCACCAAGAGTCATCTGGTGCCTGCCATCCCTTCGAAGATAAAAGAGAGAAATAAGCACTTCCAAGGAGTAATTTATGAGTCCCAAAGTCTGAAACAGATCAAATGTATTGTTCAGTTAAAGTTAGCTTCTCTGCTGATGCCCAAGAGAGGTGAGAGCAGCTAACTCACATCTATAGGTCCATTCAGATGGCCAAACTTAGGTGCTGGCTTAGTTGATCCCAACTTCTCCCAATGCTAAGGATGACATGAGAGGGTGTGGGACCTCACAGAATCACAGTGGAATCATGAAGGTTAGAAAGCCCTCTAAGGTCACCAAGTCAAACTGTAAACCCAGCACTGGCAAGTGCAGCACTAAACCGTGTCCCGAAGTCACATGTTTCTTGAAAATCCTTCATGACAAATTTCAGATTTTACTACTGTATTTAAGCATGTATCCGTATGACTACACCTTGAAAACAGGGATTATTTAATCTCATGCCTAAATTGCATTCAATTTATTCAACAAGATCCAGAAAACAGTGCACTTCTGATTTTTATTTTGATTATTGTAGATCAGACAATCTGATTACTTGATAAGACAGACAAACCAGCACCAGGGGCCATAATTCACCTCCATTTTTACCCTGAGTTTCTCTCCTAGAGCAAGAGTTGAGCGTGAAATCAACCAGTGTCATTTTCCAGTCAAGCTGTGGTTGCACCTACAACCACATGCTGTTTATACTCACATACTCTCAGCTTTTCCATCCTCCTTCCTAAATCCCTTGCCTGTGTACTTAAATAACTTAATAAGCCCATGTTTCCAGCTGATTCTGCACTGCAATAAAGGCTATACAGACCTTCTAGCTGCTTTCTACCGTAAATGCATTCTTCCTCTTTATCTATGCTATCTATTCATTAAATATGTATCTTTCTACTGGAGTTTTTAATCACCACAGGGATCTATTCCATTTCCATGTGAATGATTTGTTCTTTCTTTTTTTTTTTTTGTGCAAAGAGGAAAACACACTTTTAATGTAGAGAGTACACCACATGTTGTACGACTAATTACATCTTAGCCCTGCTTCATCCTCTTTGTACATAAATGTACTCAAGTCACACATTTCAACTGCTGAAAGGACAAAAAGTTCAAAATGGATGGGAGAAGACATCCCTAACAGATGCTTTTCCAGTATCTCAACCCTGGCTTTCTTCTCTACCATGAATTAAAATATTAATCATAGCAAGCTCTTTAAATCTGAGTGTCTGCATTTAAAAAGGAGTGAATTTAGCATACAAGAAAATAAGGCTCTGGCTGTTGGAGCACAAGTCAGGCAAGTGTTATCTGCAGCCTGGGATGGAGGAGAGCATCCACACGGCTCTGCCAGTGTACACATGCCTTGGGTGCTCCTACCCACACCTTTTTGGGAGAGTTTATTCTGTGCTTAGGGACACCACCATGTTCTCAAATGGTTAAACAGCAAGCTGGATTGCTTTGGGCCACTCAGGGATGGGACAAGTCTTGTTTGAGCCAATATAAAGATGCAATCTTGTGTCTCCAGAATGAGAAAGAATAGCCTGAAGTTGTGCCAGGGGAGGTTTAGATTAGATACTGGGAAAAAATCCTTCACCGAAAGGCTGGTCAGACACTGGAATAAACACGAGGGCATCAGGGAACCAGGGAATAGGTACCAGTGAAGTGGCAGAGTCACCATCCCTGGAGCTGCTCAAAAGGGTGTGGATGTGGCACCTGGGGGTGTGGTTTAGTGGTGAACACAGTGGTGCTGAGTTAGTGGCTGGAGTCTGGCTCAGAGGTCTGTTGCAACCTAAACAATCCTTTCACACCATGTGACTGCTGTAGACTCCCTTGGTAGCAATTGCTTGGATATTAGGAAAAGCTTGTTTACTGGGAGAGAGGTTAAGCATTGGAACAATCTCCCCAGTAAGTGGTGGAGTCACCATCCCTGGAAATGTTCAAAAGATAGGTTTACAGGGCACTTCCTGATATGGTTAAGTGGGCCCAGTGGCATTTAGTCAAAGATTGGGCTTGATGATCTTGGAAGTCCTTTCCAACCTTGAGGATTCTACGATTCCAGACTGGAGTGGGATAAATCTCTCCAAAGGGTTTTAGCCTTTGTCCTGAGGTGGAGTGAGTGATCTTTGAGAGGTGCTTTTGCCTCCTCATTGACAAAAACCTCAAGTGGACATTTGGTTAATTTAATTTCTCTGTAGCTGTGATTAAATGGGATGAACCTGACCTTTCTGTTTTCCCGTCCCCAGGGCTCAGTGACCCTCACTAAGGGCAATAAGGCCTGGCAGCAACCAGCAGGCCAGTGTTTATTCTGGAGTAAATCCTTGGTAGCCAGAAGCTCTGGTCACCTCTGAGCTCTTGCTATCTCTTCTCATGACAGAATATCAGAAAGCACTGTCCTTTTTAGGATCAACACACATGTCACAGTAGAGACTACAAATAAAATAAAAATAAAATAAAACCTCTGCCTCCTCAGAGACTTGGGGAAATTAAAAATATTTCTTGAGGTGGTTGGATTTTGGGTCATGGCTTTGCTGTGGGCCTGATCCAACAGTTAATTATGCTCTGTGGCTCTAAGGCTTTCCTAAACAAAAACTGATTGGTGGGAGAGGCTGTATAAAGATAAATGAGATAGGGTCTTTATGGCATTTAGTCATTGGATAAAACTAATTCTCCAGAAAAAGGGTGTGAGAAAGGGAAAATTTTTCCTTTAGGTATTTTAAGGCCTTTTTTATCTTTGCCTAAATGAAAAGACAATGAGCAGTGCCCTGATACTGCTTGAGCTCCCACTATTACTTGCATCGTCACCTGACGCTTGATATCAATTTTACTGAATTTTAGCTTTCTGACCTGAGCTTAGCAACTGGTTTCTGTTTGAGCAGAGTAATTTCCAAAGAGCCAACCATCTGACCCCACGCTTCCTCTTACTTTGGTAGTTTGCAGAAACTCGTTTGAAAACTGGGAATATTTGGATTTTGGAACAAACTCCGCCCCTAAGCTGCATGCAGCTTTCTAAGAGTAGGAAGAGTTAAACACCAGGAAAATCTCAAGGAATGTAACTAATTTACTCTGTAAAAGCAACTTTTTTTTTTCCCCAAGGGAAAAAAAAAGTTCACAAATTAATTTATATTCCAGTATCAATTTCATTGCTCAAGGTAAATGAAGATGGGAACTGTGTCAGTAGGCTGTTTTGGACACTCCATGATGTTGTTTATGACATTAAATTTTTCTTCATTCTTTTGCCTAACAAAATGTAGAGAACACAAAAAGCTCAGCATTGTCACCAACACTCTCAAAACATTTCACTACTATGGTGAGCACCATAAAAGTTTGTTCATTTAACTGATTTCCAGTAGCCCAGATTAAAAAGGTCACTCACACTGGGACATTCAAGTTAGCTTGTTTTCATTTAGAGACATTAATTAAAAAAATCACTTTTAGCTTTTATTCTGTAAAAAAAAGGTTATAATCTGGCCTTAATTAGTAATTAAGATAATATATTATAGTTACCCGTGGTGCTTTAGCACTGACAGGTTAGTTGCTGGGTAAAAAGAGCAGGGAGCATGAAGTTACCCAGAGTTACATCTGAAAGAAAAAGTAGATTTGAATTTACTGACTGCTGGATTTTGATTTTATTTAACATTTGTTTCAGGGCTTGATTTAACCTTTTTCTCTCTAGCATTATTTAACCTTTCACTTTTATGAACAATTAAAGGCAAATGAACATAAGCCCTCCCAAAACCAAGAATCTACTGAAGCCAAAGGGAACATCATCATTTTGCAAAAGAGAAAAAAAAATATTTACCTTTAGGCTACTTAAACACTCAATTTACCAAATTACCCCTGTTTAGTGTAATGGAATAAATGGCATGCATAGAGGATTGCTGTTGGCAGGGTGTCATTAGAGCTCAAAAGGTAATGGGCCCTGAATAATGCCCCGAGGAGCCCTGGATGCTGCAAGCTGAAGCTGAATGACCATCTATCAGAACTTAGAGGGGAGAACAGACACACAGGAAAAGAAATCCAAAAGCTGAGCTTAAAATTTTGCTGCTTTGCAGTGGAGATCTTATCTGTGACTCTCAGATTAGCATAAAAAACATATTTAAATGGAATCCTTTTCTTCAGCTGTACGTGCTTGGAGGTGAGTGGGTAGTCCCAGGCTGTCCTTGTGGTCAATGAGAAGAAATAAGCATTTCCACAACTGAGTGGAATTGAGCCCACACAGACACCTAAAATAGGTCAGATGAACACCCACCATCACCAGCAAGTTCCTATTTTGCCATCAAGCTGCAAATTAAGTGAATAAATCCTAGTCAGCACGATTATGGAGTGGGAGGGACTGAAAAAAGATTTTAGACAATGTAAGTCTTAGGAAATCAATATTGCGTGGATCTTGAACTTATATTCAGAGACTGAGACTATGAGTAATTCCTGAATTGTCCGTGTGGGAAGGGTGATGGGACAGCCACAAGAAAACTCTTCACCTTTGCCTGCAGGACCTCCTCGACACCACTCATCTTCTACAGCATAGAATTACAGGATCACAGAACACTAGACCATCCTGAGTTGGAAGGAATCCATCAGGATCATGGAGTCCAACTCCGGGCCCTGTACAGGGCCCCACAACAATCCCACCCTGTCCCTAAGAACATTGTCCAAACACTTCTTGAACTTTGGCAGGATTGGTGCTGTGACCACTTCCCTGGGGAGCCTGTTCAGTGCCCAGCCACCATCTGAGTGAAGAAACTTTTCCTAATGTCCAATATAAACCTCCCCTGACCCAGCTACATGCCAGAGTTCATACTGTATTGCAGTCCTGCTGTCACTGAGCTCAGAACTCACAGGGTGGACATCTCACTGTAGAGCGTATGAATGACTTACTCTCTCCCATCCACCTACACAGCTGAAAATCTCCACTGAAACATCTCAATTGCTACGGGATTTATCTCTTCTCCTCACAAATACAATCATCTGCTTCCAAAATCTAAGCAAAAACAACCACCAAAGATCATTTTCCCATCTTTGCAGGTAGACTACATCTTATTAACTTTCATATCCTTTAATGACTCTTCCTTTCCTTTTACACATTGTGAGTCTGGTTTTTGTTTAGGGTTTGCTTGTTTATTTTTGTTCTTTCATTTGGAAATAAAGGATTGATCACTCCTTTAATTTTGGCAGTAATTGTAATTGATTTGGCCTTAGCAACAGACCAAGAATGAGGAAGAGAAATAGTGATTCCATTTCATTAAAGATTTCATTGTATTTTAAGCAAAAATGTATAAAATTATTATTCATCTGCTTCAATATTTAATTTTAGCTATTTGTAAAAAAGAAAAAAGTCATAAACCAGTTTGATTCACAGCATTGCCATAGAAGTAAACCATCCTTTTCTACTGAACAAACAAGAAGTTAGGACATTTGCTTTGGATGTGAAAAATCATTTCAGTTCCTCTCTTTCACACAGAGAGGATTAATCCTTTATCTTTCAGTTGGTTAGGGAGTGTCTCCATGATCAGTGTGGAACATACCCTGAGGTGGAATGCTTTCTGTCATTCCTGGTGGTGCCATTTCTCTCTGCATAAATAATGAAACATGCACTGAGCATAGACTGAAATGCAGCTGTCCCACCTCTCAAGTGATCTTTCAAACACCAAGACACAGAGTCCTGGATATTTAAATATTTTTAAACAAAATGCAGTCACTTTAGAGGGCTTATAAAATGAGGACAGTAGCTTTCTACCTGAGCAGAAATTGATAAGATAAGGGGAAATTATTTTAAAATAAAAGACAAGAGGTTTAGATTCAATACGAAGAGGAAATTCTTTACCTAGAGGGTGGTGAGGCCCTGGCACAGGTTGCCCAGAGAAGCTGTGGCTGCTCCATCCCTGGAAGTGGATGAGCTTCAAGGTTCCTGCCATCTGAAACCATTCTGTGGTTCTGTGACTCAATAAGAGAGTGCAAGGAGTGGTTACCCCAGAATATTGCAGGATATCGGGGTGAGCAGAGGCTCATATACACTCAGGCATGGTCACCAAGTGAACTGAGTCCTAACTGTTGCTGTATCATATAAAAGACACTGCAAAGCCCTGTTTTCAGTTGGGTATTCTTTTTAGCCACAGATCTTCTTGAAAGTTTTGCATTAAACAAAATTATTCCAGTTTTTAAAAGTATTTGAGTATTTAAGAATCTTACATTGAACTATTTAAGTATTAAGCCAAAATTATTATATTCCAAATATATTTCTTGTTCCAGGTATCACCATTGTCTTCTTAATTTTTACATTTCCTCTGTACTATAAAATTGAAAAATCTTTTTCTGCTGTGAATCCATTTTACTTCTTTTGTGGTCTCCCAGAATTAAACTTTACACTTTAAACTCATCTCTAGATTTAGGGTGAATGAGGAATTTTCTTTAGTTAACCTTTGTTTGTGCTCTGGAAAATTGTCCTAATTTTGCTCTAAAAATATTCTTCATCAGAGAGGACTGGGACAAAACCTTGGATATCAAACATAGTCTTGGACTTCTGTTTGCCAGGATCCTATTATGGCTCTGAGTGGTTTTTTCATATCTTAAGTTTGCTATAAGGTGTCAGAACTTCCTCTATGATCTGTGATGTTTCTTCCTAATAAGAGGAGGTTCTGTGGCATTTGGGGCCATGGATTTGCTGGGTTTTTTTCCAAATCTTTATTCCTACAATTGTCTAAGGGACACAGATCACAGGTGGCTGAGTTTTAAGATGACCCTGCTAAACTCCTTGTGCCAAATGCAGAGCAAACACCACAACAAATGACAAAAAGCTTGGCTGCATCACTGTGTCCATCCTCAGCTGATGGAAAGGAAGATGGGCCAGGAGTGGTGAAGGGAGTCAGGCCAGAAATGGGGCAGTGTCAGAGCTCGTTAGTGTCACTACAACTCCAAAAGCCATACGTTACTGAGACAAGCCCTGGGGCGATCCTAATTGACAGCGTGCAGCTCAAAGTCACCTTTATTCCCTGTCCAGTGGTGTTCAGCATCACTATAAAATTTATCTCTCTTGATCTACCCCTGTGAGGAAGGGACTGGCTACCCCATTTTAAAAACAGGTATAGAAATAGCAAACCACTTGACTTATGACATCCAGGACATCCATATCCAAGCCAGCAAGAGAACCCACATCACCTTCTCCTTAGACTGGCATATATATGCCCAAGACCATATTTTCCATGTCAGACATTTTTTTAGAAATATTAAGCAAATTTATATTACATGGGTTAGCAACAGATTAACAGAATGATAAAAAAAACCCCAAAAAGCAATCCTGGAGTCTTCACATTCACATTGAGCCTACTTTAAAAAGTGCTTTGATGATCATCTCTGAACATAAAAAGAATTCAGTTTTCATCCTAAACACAGACATGCAAAATCTAACGCCCTTTCTCTGTTTCTTCCTTACATTAGTAGGTTCTGTTTCTCTAACAAACTGATTTCAAAATTTCGTAAATTACTGATTTCTTGTTCTAACTAAGTTATCTTTTTTCTAGAGATGTCCCTGCATCAGATGGAGGGAGAAACAAAATGATAAAATTAAAAATTCAGTCAGGAAGGGGAAAAAGACTCTTTACTACCTTGCAAAAGAGTTACACCTAGCTGATGTGTAGGATATGTTCCATTACTTCCCCTTTAAATTGGGTCTAAACTCTGCCAAAGACAACATTTTAAATTAAAAAAAATCAGTGTTGCATGTTGTATTTCAGAGTCTGTTTTTAAACACAGAATGCTTACCTCTGAGAGGTTTTTATTTAAATGGAAAAGCCAAATTTCATCTAGCCAGTATCAGTATCTCACAATATGCTTATTGAATGCTGATCCAGACAAAAAGAACAGCTAAGTAGGAGGAAGTCTGCATTTTTGTGTATTAAAAGTGATAGAAAGCAAGATACTAATCTAAAAGTATTTGATTCTGTAGTCAGTAAGTAATGAAAAATCAAAACAAAGCCACTTCTGTAATTTAAGATGATGCAAAGCCAAATCAGTTTAAGTCTTTTGATGGATTTTAAAAGCTGAGTGGTGAAGAATGTCAATGTTAGAAATCAAAAAATGTGAAGAAAAAGACTAATTTAGATCTGAAAGCTCATTTTAGGCTTTCTTAAGGTTAAAAATGAAAAGCTATTTTAAATACAGGTAAAATCCACCTGGCAATCTCTAAAGGAGATCACAGCGATACCACATCTGATGAAGTAGGTACAGACAACAAACAGCGTCTGATGAAAAATACAGAAAAAATTATGAAAGTCCCTTTTGATGTTAAAGCATCATGAAGTGGCACAAAGGGTGGCCCTGAAAGTAAAGAAATAAAATAAATATTGTAGGCTTTTGTAAAGCAAATGTGCTGTACAAATAACAGCATGCAGACTATTCTTGTGTTGTGAAAAGTAATGAATATAAGGAAGGTGAAGTGAAGAAATAAGAACAGATGCAAATATTCTTACACAGAGAGGTCACACACAGAAATACACCACGTGTACCTAGCTGTGTGGAAAGGCAGCTCAGATGGGTCTGTAAGAATTTCCATCCTTTTTCTACCTATGTGTTTTATTTCACTAGTCCTGTTATTACAAATGAAGAAAATATTTGTCCAGTCTCTGTAGAATTTAGTGTCATTGAGTTCTTTCCACTTCAGACAAAGCCAATTTGTTCACATTACAAATTCAGAGCTCTGGTCAAAACATTAGGCAAATTTTTCAACATTTCAAAGCAAATATTTATCTTACATAGAAAAAAAAAATCCTTTTTCGAAACTTAGAATGGAACGTTTTAACATTTTAGAACTTTCTCTTGAAACTTAAGAAGAGGAAATTCATCAAAAAAACCTCTTTATTACAAAGCAGTATAAATTTCATGACCTACGTGTATTTAAAATTTTAATTAGAAGAAAATATCCTCTCAAACTTCCCAAGTGTCCTATAACATTCGATCTAAGATTGATACCTGGGGTCCTGAAGTGGCCTCCATCATCTCTTTCTCATGGCTAGTTGAGAAGGATCTCAGGATTGCAATCCATCCTAAATGCATGGTGACTTTTCCTGTGCAGATCCTTTCTATCCCTGCAGTTTTCCTGTGCCATCCCACCCTTAAGGGCAAGGGAGCACTCACGGGCTGCAGATGCTCGTGGTCAGAAAGGAATTACAAAAGTCAGACGGTCCACAAAACATAGAGAGTTTTGTTCATAAATTATGCACTTGGAATGGAAGTCAGTGTTAGTCCCTGAATTTCTGGCATGAGAACATGTTGGTGGATTTTGGATAAGGGGTGGGGTAAAAGAGAAGAGTGAGGAGGAAAGAGAGAAAGAGAAAAAGAGAAAGAGGAAGGAAAAGAAAGAAAGGAAGGAAAAGAAAGGAAGAAAAAGAAAGAAAGAAAGAAAGAAAGAAAGAAAGAAAGAAAGAAAGAAAGAAAGAAAGAAAGAAAGAAAGAAAGAAAGAAAGAAAGAAAGAAAGAAAGAAAGAAAGAAAGAAAGAAAGAAAGAAAGAAAGAAAGAAAGAAAGAAAGAAAGAAAGAAAGAAAGAAAGAAAGAAAGAAAGAAAGAAAGAAAGAAAGAAAGAAAGAAAGAAAGAAAGAAAGAAAGAAAGAAAGAAAGAAAGAAAGAAAGAAAGAAAGAAAGAAAGAAAGAAAGAAAGAAAGAAAGAAAGAAAGAAAGAAAGAAAGAAAGAAAGAAAGAAAGAAAGAAAGAAAGAAAGAAAGAAAGAAAGAAAGAAAGAAAGAAAGAAAGAAAGAAAGAAAGAAAGAAAGAAAGAAAGAAAGAAAGAAAGAAAGAAAGAAAGAAAGAAAGAAAGAAAGAAAGAAAGAAAGAAAGAAAGAAAGAAAGAAAGAAAGAAAGAAAGAAAGAAAGAAAGAAAGAAAGAAAGAAAGAAAGAAAGAAAGAAAGAAAGAAAGAAAGAAAGAAAGAAAGAAAGAAAGAAAGAAAGAAAGAAAGAAAGAAAGAAAGAAAGAAAGAAAGAAAGAAAGAAAGAAAGAAGAAAAAAGAATTCCAACTTCCAGCCATGGTGGGAAGAGATAAGGTGGAATACTTGACTGTGGAGCAATAAAATACACTTTTCCCAAGGGATGGAAAGGGCATTTTGGGTTTATGATTTCCCTTTATGTCATGCTGAAAGACTTGCTTTATGTCAGTTACAGAGAGAATTTATCTCTCCTGGCTTTTAGCTCAGTATCACAACCATAGATTCACTGCAGGTGAGCGATAGCCAAGTCCTTCAGCCAACACAGCAGCTGTTGAACCTTCTCCTGAAGGTTGTCCCTCAGGTAATTAAGTAAACTTTGTCTTTTAATGACATTTTCTTTGATTTGGTTCCTTGACTACCTTCACTCAGGGACAGAAGAAGTTATTCCCTACAGATAATGAGCTATAACACGGACTGAATATTCTCCTGTGGATATCAATTTGAAAAGGGCTTATTTGGGTTATTCTTACTCGTTGCATCAAGAAAAAGAAATGGACAACTGACACAGCAGGTTAGGCTGTGCAAGATGCTAAACTTTGAATTTCAACCTTGAGGAGATTAAAACTTGATCACCACCTGCTGTAACTCATATTGCCATGCCTTGGAGACTGGAAATCAAGGGAGCATTTTGATCTGTGTATATCACCCACTTCTGAAATAGCTGGAGCTGTGGGCTGTGTTGACAACCACAGCTCTCTCGATGAACCTCTATCTTGAACACCTACAGATGGAACAAACGCCCCTTCAGAGACCCAGGGAAGAAAAAAAACCCACTCTGCATTGACAGACAGGTGGTTGTATGGGGATACAAACCTTGGTTTAAAGAGCAGGCCATGTATCAGTGCTGTGGGTTCACTTTTGGGAGGGTTGGGTAGCCAAAATGCCCCATCTACCCTCTGGCACAGAGGCCACCCTGTGTTCAAGAGGTGTTTGTGGTTCCATTTTCTGCTGTTCAGTGCAGCTCTTTGTGAGCTTGCTAACGTTTAGTAAGAGATAACAGATTAAGCCAAGTGCAGGGATAATGAAATATAAATTAGTAGGTTTGCCAGCCTTTATCCACAGCACTGTCAGAGTGTATTATCTGGTATCTCTAGTTCAGAGCAGTCAGTTAAAATTCCCCTTATCAGAAACTGAGTGTGAAGTGTGGTAATGTTGCTAAGTGCAGAACAAAAATCTCTCTTTTTTTGCATCCCATGACTGCTCCAGGCAACATTCTTGGAAATCTCTGAGTAGGAAGGAAAAGAAGACCCTGAGATATATACAGTGTGACAAGCCAGGAGGCTAAGCTCCACCGGTAAACCGTCCTGTGAGCGGCAGTCGCCTGTGGCTGTGACATTACCACACTTTGCTCAGCTTCAGAAAGGGAAATTTAACTGACGACTGCTATGAACTGAAGCCACAGCCTAAACCAGATAATACACCCTGACAATACTGTCAGGCAAAAAAGGCTGTGTTCCCATTGATTTCATCGCATTGGAGACATATTACCCTGGGCTGTGTATGTTTGAGGGTATATTTGAACACTGTGGGAATATCAAAGGGAAAGACACACTGATTTGGGCAGAAACAGGCCTCACAGAGATAAATCCCCAAAGTGCACTGACTGAAATATATATTATTTGGAGAATGGGGCATGGAAAAGATATTGATTGTAACTATAACTTAATCCTCAATCTACATCTGATATACCCTGCTGGGTTTGTTTAAAGGAGTAAAAAGCAGGGAGAAAATCACATTTCTTGCATCTCTGGGTTGTTTCTGAAGGTTTGGAAGTCCAGTTCATCAGCATTTTCAGATGGATGCAGACATCAATAACAGACAAAACTCCAAAGGTTCAGAGCTTGGGCTCAGCTCAGAGAGGATCCCTGCTTCTCTAATCCCTAGGGCTTTGGACTACAGATGCTCAATAAACATGTTTTGTGAACAAATGATAAAGGTGTCACATATAGAGCCATAATATGTATTCTAAAATAATTTAAGAAGTGTTTTAAAACAAAAAGGTTTCTCGTACTTTAGAACAGCCCAGAATGAGAGGCCAGCCTTTAAGTATTTGGCTTTCAAGGAAGTGTTTCTGAAGTTGGAAAGAAAAGCTTGTGCTTGACTTCCTCTTTTACACTCTTTGTTAACCTTCATGTAGTTCTTGTCCCCTCACAAACTGTAGACCTCAATGCCTGTAGAAAAATGCTACTTCTTAAATTTTACATTATTTTCATGATGTCTACATTTTGTTTGGCTTAAGAAGCATGAGGAATTTTCTCATAATCCCTTTGCTCTCTTCTTGCTCATTGATACTCCAAAGCTTTGGAGGGTAAATGAGGAAGGAAAGATGAAAATTAGTGGTTCACACTTTAAAATAAGCTATTCTGTCATAAAAGTATCAAGGCTTCAAGGTGATCAGGATTTATTATTTGTGGAACCTCAATCTACAGATCTGTTGCACTGCTGCTGTCAATTTTCCTCAAAGACTTAGTGAAGAACTTCTGGGTGTTAGAATTCAAAGCTTTCTCTGCTTGCAGTGATGAGCATTTCCCAGATCCCCCCTTCTGCCACAATATGTATTGCAAAATTGGAATGAGTTTGCCATGAACATCTGAGTTGCTCCAAGGGCTATCAGAAGAAGGTGAACAAGTCTTTTGGGTTTTAATTTACACCTACAATGTCAGGTATCCTTTGGAAATGGGAGGGAAGGAGGAAAAATATTAATAAAACAAGTCATTATTAATTGCACCTTTTATAATGGAAGTGAAAAGCAGGAAAAAATGGATCCTGTCTCCATGAAAAAGATATATTTGGAACATTTGCAATTAACACACTTCTCATTTCTGTGCTGTGCTCTTTAGGTTCACATATTGTCTTTTTCTCATTCTTAAGAATTCAACAGCTTCAACCCCAGCACTCTGCAAAAGCCATAAATTAGGATCCGAGATGAACTGATGTTTTATTTGAAATGTTTCATGCTGCTTTGCAGCTTCCAAATTAACATGAAACAGCACCAGAGGAAACAGAGGGATTCTCCTGCATTGTACAAAGAGCTATGTGAACTTTTGAAATACTGAGATCTCATTACTGACAACATTTTGACCTCGGAATTTTCATGTGCTGACCTGGAGGCTGCCTTTGGAAGTAGAAATGCAGATTCCCCATTCAGCATGACTGCATGGGTTTATCAAACCAGATGATTTTTTTTCAAATGCAAAGCAAGAGTACATGGCTTTCAAAAATGAGGAAAAGTAATTAAAAACTATAGATATGAAAGCAGGAAGAATAAATGATCAGCTAGGAAAAAGGCAGACAGGATGCAGTCCTTTCTGGGGTACTTTTGGTAAGCTTTTATGTTTTGTTGCTAAGCCTGTTGAATCCCATCCAGAGATCTGGGATTAAAAGCTCTGCAGAGGCTTAAAGTACCAAACAGAAAGCAGAGAAAGAGCAAGAGCTGCTCATCTTCTGAAGCTCCCTCCTGTTACTCCTGTGACCCAGTTTTATTGGGAATGCTACTCAGCAGCAAAAAGGAAAAAACATATCCATGATAAGGTAATAGAACAAATACTAAGGAAACATTTTCTGTTCAGTTGGAAAAGAAACCAAGTAAAATACTCTGGTCCCACAGAAGCCAAAAGGAGTCAGTGCTAATGTCAACAGACCCAGATGTACACTGCAATACAAAACCTTCTCAAAATTTCAAATAATTATTTTAAAAGACATTCTAAGTCAAAACTTGGGGAATAGCACTGCATTCTCACTTCATGGGTTGCAGGAACAAGGACCTAAGGGATGTCCCTGCCCATGGCAGGGTTTGGAACTAAATGATCTTTAAGGTCTTTTCAAACCAAACCATCCTGTGATTCCATTAGTTAGTAGCTTAGAAAGTTTCTCAGGGCTCAATAGAATTGTATTTCTTTCAAAATAAAGACTAGAGACAAATCTTTTTTGAGTCTCACCACATAAGAGAAGGCAGGTTGCACCAGCTAAAAATCTGGCCCATTGGTCACATTTTTTCCAATCTCTCTTCATTCAGTTCTAATGTCACGGAATGAATTCAGGAATTCTGCAGGGGTTGGACAAGTGTAGAAACCCTCAGGGAGTGGGAGCAGGAAAGAAGTTTCTTTGAAGGAATCACTGTCATCAGGGCAACAAGTCACTTTAGACTTGGGATTCAATGCAGATTTTTAGCTGCGTTGTACTATGAATGAGTCTTGTGAGCTCAACACTTATCACTGATCCCCCTGTTCCTTTGTGGGATTGTTGTATTCTATTGCAACAAAATAATGCTGCAAGCAATTTCTTCTCTCAGTGTCGTTTTCATTCCAGATTGCTCCGTGCTGGAAATTAGCTGGATGGTGTTGTTTAAACTGTTTTTAAAACACAGAGTGTAAAAACCTCACCTCCAGACTGCACAAGACTTCCCTAACCGACTGTGACTGAATGGAAAATTCTGCCGCTCTGATTAAACTTATATGTAGAGGTGAATAAAATATAAAAGAGGTCTTGAGCATCATCTTTTATTTAGTGTCTTGTCCGATAAGTATGATCATACTTTTAAGGATCACAGTATATTTTTAGACACCTTGTAAAGCACTCAAGCTTTTGCTTAGAGTACTAAGAGTGTATGGTTTAATAAGCCAGTTGACAGAACATTAGTGACATCAAAGCCATGGAAAAAACCCTGTTTGCTTGCTCTTCCTTTCATCTGACTTTAAAATACAGTGCAATCGACAGGGTTAGGAGAGAAAAGCACACATACACATGCAAACCAAGTGCATTTCATGAATACTGTGTGATGAACTGTTTGAAAATAATGATTATTTTCAGGAAACTGAGATATTCTTCTCCTTCTAAATGCACATCAGATTTTATGCAAGCCCACTGTCTCAATCTGCTCGTATGTTGCAATTTATCAAGGGATTTCTCAGGGATACCAGATTGATGCCATCTGGGTATTGTGTAGACAGGCAAAAGTACACGATGCTTCGCCTCCTTTCTGCTGTTAACCCCCAGTTTGTCAGGTTTGCTCTTGAAGACAGAGAATATTCAAGTTTCTATGTCTAATGTCAGGCTAGAGCCCCAGGAGAGGTGGTAGGTGGTTATATCCATCAGGTCACATCTGACATAAACATCACACGTGGGACACATCTCGCCCAACTGAAAATGTCCACAGAGCTGGTTTCCTGCAATGCTCAGCAAAGCCAGCACACAGCAAGGGAAATTTAAGAAAATAATTAATCTGACCTTCTGAGATATTTATTTCAAATGAGCTGCACTGTGATTCCTAAAGATGCTTTTTCTCCCACATTCATTTTTATCCTTTCCTCTCCTTTCTTTCTGTAGAATTAGAGCATGTGATTACAGATATCTGCATTGTACATGATGAAACACACATTATTCAAATTTGGTTGCATTTCTACATGATTCTTGAACTTTTCTAGACCTCATTATCCCCAGAACCATCTCATGTCAGAGGACATGATACAGTTTTGTTAGATTTTTTGCTCATCAGAGAAGATCCCATAATAAAGGGAAGGTAAATGAAAAAAATCACAACCAGCAAGCCTCAAACCACACCTGGGTGCAGAAATATTGAAATACTTTGCACATTACCACCTCCAACTGGTTGTCTAAAATAATGCATTAAAGAGGAAGATTTACTCTCAGAACACCAGTGAGAATATGAATTTAGCAAAAAGATTACATCTTGGTTAATTTTTTTTTACTCACTTCAGTGATAATCTAGTTATACAAAACCCCTCAGAAGCTGCAAAGTTATACATTCACCCTTTGGTTCTGCACAGAATGGGGAGAAAAATTTTGGTTTTTAGATCACGTACTATTGTTTGGTAAGAAGGTACAGTGCAGGAATGATACAATACATCCCCCTAAACACCTAAATTACAGACTCCTCTGGTTCCAAATATCAATGCTTTAGTGCTACCCCTCTCAACAGCAGTACTGTGTTCATTATTTGAGTTCACCTTGGACTGGAAAAAATTTGATTTAAAAAGTTGTTACTGGTTTATTTCTAAAACACCAGCAGGTCATTATCGTATGTCCAGAGAAGCTGTGGGTGCCCCATCTCTGGAAGTGCTCAAGGCCTGGTTGGATGGAGCTTGGAGCTACCTGGGATGTGAATAGCATCTCTGCCTGTGGCAGGGGGTGGAATGAAGCAATTTTTAAAGCTCCTTCCAACCCAAACCATTTCATGATTCTGTAATGGCCTTCATCTGCAGGTCTCAGGCCTGTTGTTAATGGGAGAGCAGTGTCTTTGAACGAGAGAGGCTTTACAGTTTACACATTGTGTATCATCTCTGGTTTTCCAATACTTTGAACAAAGTGGTAGAACAGTAGGATTTCCTGATTCACTGAGAAGCCAAGTGCTCATATCTATGTTACTTTCCATATAAAACACTTAGAATACACTCAGCTGTGAATGTAAAGCCAAAGCTGAACAGTGAATTCTCCTTAAGGCCTGATTTTCCAGGCAGTATTTTGCCTATGGAGATGTTTCAGCATTAATTTTGATCATATTCTCTTTCACACCCTCTATCTAAGGTACTAAAAAGGGAATTCACAGGAATTCATAAGGTGCCATAAGCAATGTTCTCAGAAGTGTAAAAGAAATGAATACGATAATAGCTTTCAAACTAAGTTCTCCTCAATGTGTTTAGTTCACTGGGTGTTAAAGAACATTTAGTAACAGTTTAAACGAGTCAAATGAGGATGCAATCAGAATTCATCAGGTAAGTCACTACCCAAACTGAACATTATACCCTCTTCATGCATGCTCTAAAGGTCTCTCTCCCTTCTTGACCTGTTCAGATGAAAGCTGACTGGCTTCTTTAAAGCACGTTTTTCAGGGACATTAATCAGAGCACTGGAAAAGTTGATTTTTTTTTTAATCTTTTTAAGCCTAGAGTTTATTATCTCAGCCCACTCTTCACAATGGGAGCTGTTAGACTTATGCTGGAAATTTCTTTCTCAGCAAGGGCTGCACATTGGGCACGTCCACCTCTGGAAGTAAAGCCTATTGTGTCTGGTGATAAGAGGTATTTGCCATTCAGGGTGGATTACAGCACATATTTCATGTCCTCTCAGTTCTAGGTGTAGGAGGTCAAGATCTATAGGAAATGTGATGAGCTGGTTGCAAAGTTTTCACTTTTTTCATCACTCATCCTTGAGATATATGGATTAGATTTAGATTAGATGTTAGGAATAAATTCTTCCCTGTGAGGGTGGTGAGGCCCTGGCACAGGTTTCACAGAGAAGCTGTGGCTGCTCCTGGATCCCTGGAAGTGTCCAAGACCAGCTTGGATGGGGCTTGGAGCAACCTGGGATAGTGGAAGGTGTCCCTGCCATGGCATGGATACTAGATGACCTTCCAGGTCCCTTTCAACCCAGACCATTCTGTGATTTTGTGATTCTCTGGTGTCAGCTCCATATGGAAAATTCCCACAGGCTTTCACTGGGGAAAAAGCAAAGGAAATCTTCTCACAAATTCTTAAGTGCCTCAAATTGAACAATGAATTTTTCCCTCCATAGGATTGAACATATTTTTCCACAGGAGATAAGTTGTTCTATATGCTGATCTATGTTTTCAGTATGATTTCTATTAAATTCCTTGACAGAACATTTCCAGGTGTGAATATTTTTTTGCTACACTCCTACTTAATGACTTGAGACTGATGCAGACAGAAACGGCAGGTGTCTGGATTGTCTTACAAAAGTATCTGAAGAACTTTTTAATTTAAGGCTAGAGACATTCTTGTATATAAGATATTATTGACAAGTAACTCCCTTCAACAGTGGCAAACAGGACAGATTTACTGATCAGTCTAATTTGTTTGAATATTTTGCAGAAACACATTTTACAAACATATTTATTTGAATATGGTGCCCACACACAGAGTGTGAAATGAGACAAAAGGATGGCAAAACATGGAATACATAACTGGAATTTTAAGCAACATGAATGGATGATGGTGTGAGTGATATTGTTTCTTTTTTTCCCATCATGGAGAAATCATGGCTTCAATTCATGTGCTGATGGTTTCACCTGGCACATGTGCTCAGGGCTGGAGAGAGTCACCTGGGTCATGTGAGGTGTCCTGTTCACAGCTATTGATACAGAAATACATTATCCCCCCTAATCTCCATCAGAGCTGCCCTGGCCAAGGATCTGCAGCCCAAGTTCACAAGACATGAGAAATCACTGAGCTTTTGAGGTCCTGTGTCACTGCCGTCCACGACACTGAATAAATCAAGGTGGAACATGAGTTGGGACAGTCAGATTCCTTTTATTCAAGAAATACATTCCAGGAATGAGACTTAATATAAAAAGAGTCATAGAATTTTTTGGTTTGGAAAAGATCTTTGAGATCATCAAGTCCAATCATCAACCCCTGCACTGCCAAGGCCATTGCTAAACCATGTCCCCAAGTGCCACATCTACACAGCTTTTAAATCCCTCCAAGGAGATTACTCCACCACTGGCCTGAGCAGCCTGTTCCAAGGTTTGACCATCTTTCCTGTGAAGAAAATTTTCCTAATATCCAGTCTAAACCTCCCCTGGAGCCCCTTGAGGCCATTTCTTCTGGTCCTATTGCTTGTTTCTTGGTAGAAGAGTCCACCCCCACCTGTCTGCACTCTCCCGTCAGGGGGTTGTAGAGTTGTTGAAGGTCCCCCCTGAGCCTCCTTTTCTCCAGGCTGAGCCCCCCCAGCTCCCTCAGCTGCTCCTCACCAGACTTGTGCTCCAGACCCTACCCCAGCGCTGTTGCTTTTCTCTGGACAGGCTCCAGCCCCTCAATGTCAATGAAAATATGAAAATATCTCAACCTGGTGGGATGAATAGAAGCTCATTATCACTCCAAGAAAACTGACAAGCAATAAATAAAACTGTCAGATGACATTTGTTTTGATTATTTAAGGTAAGCAATCAAACTGAAGTTCAAGAAGGTTCCTGACATGGGTAGGTGGCATTAATTCTTGACACAGGCAGCCTTAGAAGAAATAATTTGAAATATTCATGTAATATATTAGCTACAAAGTCAGTTGTGAAGGGAACACGCCTGCACATTGCAGGATAAAAAATGATGCAAATCTGCAATGCGTAAAAGCCATAAAACACAAGGGATGAGCCAGTCAAATTTTTAGGAGGAAATGTAATGCCATAACTCAGGAACACATTCTCAGAGTGGACCATCCCAATCATCAAGCAGTGCTTTGCTCTTTTGGGCAACCACAAAATACCACAATGTGTCAGAGCATTAATTGATCAAATTTCATCTTAAAATCTCAGAGTCAATGGGCTTCTGGGGCTATAATTCTTGAGATACATCTTTTGAAGATAAACTGAAGAGCTGGAAGGCTCTCTCTGGTTCTAAGTTCTGGCACAGAATGGCCACATTCACGTCATGGAACTCTCTTTCTTCCCCATGTAGGTTGGCCATGGACAAACTACCTATTGACAAATGTCCAGGAGCCACATTAGCTCTGTGAGCAGGAAGTTCACAGGACAGTATTGACCAAAGAAGTGCATTTTTCCAACAATATTGATCATTCCCTCTCCTGACACAGCTAACTTTGGTTTGTTGTAGCCCTGATTTCCTGGGTGATCCTCTTTCACTCAACAGCATAGTGATTAAAGCCTTCATTTACACCATTCTTTTCCTCAGGTAGGAGCAGGGTTTTTCTGACTGACAAGTTATTATGAACAAATGAGCAATATCAGCTCCTTTGGCTCTTCATTCCTGTGCCCAGAGAGATCACCATGGGGACTTCTGGGGGGATGAAGGATGAGATCCAAATCCAAACCAGGAATCATGTCAGTATAACTGCTTTGCTCAACTTCCACCTCCGTAGGCCTTCAGAATTCACCAGTGTTTTCCACAAACTTACTTATTAAATAAAAGGAATTTAGATTTTAACCTTGATAGCTTTAGTTGCTGACCTTAATATTTTGGCTGTGAAATTTCCTGTGATATATTGTGGCTAGCAGTGCAAGATTTAGAAAGAAACTAAAATATGAGCAGAACAATCCCTATTTTTGCTCTTCTGAGTTTCACAGCCAGCAAACTAAGCAAATATCAGAACCACCATTACATTTTTACTGTTCATTTAGGAAGGACAAAGCAAATAAGCCTTAAAGACTTCCCTGGAGTTGTAGCCAGACAGGTAACATGTGACCATACACCAAATATCTGCACATTTTCTGGGTTTGAAAACAACACGAACACCTTTGAACATGTAAGTTAGTTTAGGGATGCAGGTGGATAAATACAAAGACACAGCTTGGTAATCTTACAGGTCTTCAGGCTTTCTGCATTCCCTTTGCAACCTATTAGTGATCTGTCTACTAATATTAAATAAGCTCCTTTAAAGAATTTTCCCTAGATTGGTTTGAATCAGGAACTTAGAGATTTGAAATAGGCACTCCTTCCTTCCAGTTACAATAAAATTGTGTTTCTGCTGAAAAGTCAGTTCAAGAAAACTGTACATGTGCTCCTAAACCAGGACAAAATAGTCTTAATATGGAGGAGGAAAATAAGAAAAAAGGGATAGCCTGCTACTCAGCTCTTGTGCAAATACTAAAAATTTTGGGCAGGATTTCAATCACAGAGACCTCTTAATGACCACAGGTGTTTTCATCTCAGAGATAAAATGCAGGACTTTGTTGTGTTCTGCTGTGGACAATAGTGTTGAACTCAAATGAGAATGAAGCATGTGTTTTGGTAAATTACAGCTGTGGTAGTTTGAAATATATCATCATCCATTAAAATGTCTATTTTAATAATAATTTTCAAATGCAGGTGAAAAGTCATCACTGCTCCTTACCCAATGTTCTTACTTTTCAAAGAAAAGAATTCTGCTTTCATTGAATATTCTTGGCTACTAAAACATAAAATATAAATTACTTTTTTGGTGCTTTCTGGTAACCTAGGGAAAATACTAAAATGTTCTTAATTTATTTAAAGAAATACATAGATTTTCATACATATATTCAGCCTTTTCTTGGAAAAGGAGAAATAAAGTCTTATTTACTACATGGTGGCTGACATTTTACTCCCAATTTGTACCAAGTCTGTTTCAGTGGGTATGGGGACTCCAAGGAAAATGCACAACACTGACAGTACAGAGTTGCACTCACTAGGTAAATATTCCCCTCTCTTCCTCCAGCTTCCAGCTGTTTAAATCAACAAAGAAAACTGCAGTTGGAACAATGCCAGGTGTCTGATGAATAAACTGCAGAATTAAAATGAAAATTATTTCCTATAAGCTGAAAGGAGAGGCAATTAAACAAAAAGCTTTGAGAACCACAGAAAATAAAAATATTTACCTTTGAAAAGTTAGGAAGAAATTCTACACAGTTTTAAAGTCTAAAATTTATCTAAACCCTGACCAAGCAAATATTTACATTCTTGTTCAGCTTGACTTATTTACATGATGAAGACAAAGGTGTGTGTGTGCTCTTATTTCTTTCATGCAAAACCATTAGTATTAGGAATACATCAGATAATCTGCCGAGCTATACTTAATAATGTGTGATTTAAAGCATTTTGCTTTAAAAATATTATGACAATTCCCTGTTCTGCTCTTACCTGTCTTATCTGTAAGAAGACTGACTTAAGAGCTCAAATATATGAGGGGATTAATTTGATTCTGAGTATTATCTTTAATCTATTGAAATGATATCATTACATAATGACAAATGATGCCTCTAAAATATTTTTTCATTTATCCTAGTATCACCTTAAACAGGAGTTAAATTAGTTTTTGTAAATAATGCATTTAAAGTAAAATTATCATTCTCAGTTTTCAAATTACCACAGCAAAAACAGATGTTTGTTCCAAGTGTTTCTAATTTCTTTCTTAGAATGGGATCCTAGAGTAGAGGAATTAGAAAAACTGTTTTGGCAGGCTAGGGGTTTTTTGCAGGTTTTTATTGTTTAGTTCACTTTCAGGACTGCACTGGATTTTGAGAGGCTGAGATAGGTTTTGTACAAATCTTTTAGGTACTTTTTTTTTTTCTGATGCTGGACCAGACGCCCAGGCAGGAGTGGGAGCAAGGAGTGCTCAGAAACTCCAATCTCTCTTCAGCAGCCCCTGGGACTCAGCAAGATGCACTGTGGGATCCCTGATGGGCTAGGGATGACCTGTGTTCTCTTTTCAGAACAAAGCTGTTCCTTCTCTGCTATTCCTCCTCCTTCTTTCTCTCTTTCTTCACTGCTCCTTCTTTGTCCCTTTTAGAGAATCTCTTTTCCAGTTGCCTGTGTGATCATGTTCTGTGACTGAGTGATCTCAAACGGAAAATAACCAAATCCACACCCTCCTGTGTGTACAGACATTGCAGACAGATCCTATAAATCAGTCCAACTGTTTTATTTGTATGAGGACTATTGATTTTCTCCTTCTCTCCATGAACCAGAAGGTGGCATCTGATTACTGGCTTGTAAATTTGCATCTCTTCTATCTTCACTGCCTCGGTCAACTTCAGTGAATCCTTTTCTTTACATATTCATTGGTGTGAACACACAAAATTTATGCCCACCTGTCTATATTCTTCAGTCAAGCACACACACACTGAAACATAATTGTTAACCAGTTTCTGTTATTACTAACCTGTCACTGAACTCTTTTGCTTTAAGTCTGAAATCACAATATATTGACAGGTTCAGCAACACCATCCAGGAGCTTGACTTTACTCCCATTCTCCAAACTGGAAAATGAAAGCAAAAGAGATCAAAAGGTCTCCTTCAGAGGCAGACAGAAATGTGACAAAGCATGGAATATTTAAATTTCCTTGCTTTCACTCTTGGTCCACCAGCTACAAGACGAGTCGAACCAGGTGCTCTATTTTATCAAACCATTGCATTTGTAGACTCCTCAAGTGTCTGACCTTAGTTTCTATGTATTCAGACCTCAGTGAATAATTAGTGTTTGGGACTCAAGTCTGATGAAGATGAACAAACACTCTGTATCCCCAGAATAGCTGATCCATGATGAGATGAGTTGTTCCTGTTGACCTGTAAATGTTTGGATCTTTTTAAACAAGCACATGATGCTTTCAAACCCAAAGGGACCTGGTTCAATCCCCTTTGCACTAAGGATAGTTCTTAAACATTGCTCTAATATTAGAGGGGATTTTTATGAGAGAAAAATATAAATAATTGTCTTTTCTCATGAGGAGCAGCTAGGCAGAGGTGCAAAGAGAGCTTTCAGTGAAGCCTGTGGGTTCACAGTCTAATGGCTGTCAAGACCTACACTTGGAAAATATTTGGAGGAGTTGTATCATGTTAATTGCTAAATGTGAGGATTCAGATGTTTGGAAATTTCTGGCCTCAATCATCAGAATTTGTTTGCTGTTGAATGGTGTTTTCCCTGACAGAAAGTGTTGCATAATTTTTATAGAGCATGGATGGGATCTGCTTGCACAGCTTAAGAGAACAAACTGTGCTCTGGACAGCTGGAAATACTAATGCATTTGACACTCCATTTGTCCTTAATCTCACAAACAGAGAGCTTGAGCCATGAAAGATCATTTAGAAAAATGTATGGAAAGCTGGAAATGAAACAGAGATGTCTGAGCTTCATGGCAAAGCCAGAAGACCAAGGTCCATCTCCAGGGAAAGAGCAGGAATGACTGGTGCAGGTTGTGAGTGTGAGTATTGCAAGGTGACAGGAACATGGGGAAGCAGCAGTCAGGACTGGAAGATGGGAACTGACAGGAGTGAGCTGTGCAAAATCAAAAAGAATATAGTTAAAAGTGATGGGATGCTGATTTATTTAATGCAGCAGTAAAGAAACAAGAAGGAATATCCTGGGTGAAAGGGAAGCTGTCTGGGTCAAAGTCACATAGGGGAAGAAGGATGAAAGAGTTATCAGTGCAGTTATTCTTGAAGTCCCTTACAGATTGTCAAGAGAGGCCGAAAATAGAGAGAGGCTTCTGTGACAATCTCATAAACATAGTGCTTTAACTAAATATATATTTGCATATACTTACAAACATAAATAATGTATTTTACATTGCAGTGTGGTTATAAATCATACAATCTATACATTTACAAGATTAAATTGTTATTAAAAAACTAATCATTTAGGTGTTCCAGCTTTCACATAAAAGCTGAAGAAGAACAAAAAAAGAAATTGCCAATAAGGCTCATTCACTCCTTTTAGAGCTGGCAGATTTCTCTGACAAATTCAACAAGCAAACCTGTGGCAAATCAGGTTTGGATTAGGTTTTGCCAAATAACAAGGATGCTGCAGAAAGCAGATCCATTGGGCAGGTTATGTACACCCAAGCAGGAGGACTCACTGAACCTGGATGGTGGCTGAGGTAAACAATCTGTTCCACTTCTTTGTGTTCAACTCAAATGCACAATTTACTCTTCTTTTTTCTGACTGCATTTGAATCTTTTTGCACTGTTTTAATTTCTTTCCTAGTTCTCATTTGGTTTGATTTTACAATTCTGCTTTCATTTTCTATGAGGCATCCTTTTCCATTGTGCAACATCTTCTAAATCAATTTATATTTATGATTCTGTCTCTGATTATGATGAATACTCAGGGAGACATAAATGAAATCTGCCATGAAACACAAACTCTGACTATCTAGGCAAAGAAGCTTTGAATAAAAATGTTCCATTTGGAATTTAGAAAAATAGAAGGATTTTGGTCATTAAAACAGGGCAGAAGAGCCTTCAAGTAGGAGAATTTTGAGCATAAATTACTCTCTGCTCCCAGGATGAAGTTCATTGTGCTCATCAAAATTATTTTCTGATATCAGTGTTTACAGCAATAATAAAAGTAGTTATTTGGAATGACTTTTCTGTCCTGAACTTTACAAAAAAAGTCGAAAGAATAAAACGCATCTTGCATCACATTAAATGTCAACAGAACAAACATCTGCAGATAAACCATGCCAGACTTTCTCCACAGTCAGTTGGGAGCCAAATGGCCAGTTTGGGGTCTGATGTCATTTGTCCCTTAGAAATATAATTTTAGAAGACAGTAACTACTCTAGAAAAGGAAGCTCTACAACTAGTTTGCTCATAGGTGTCCCTGTTTGGTTTTAGTATCTAAAGATACCACACCAAAATCTACAGAAATGGATCTGCTCATGGATTACACCACTTTGAAGGCTAAAAAAGAAATCACGTGCATGTGTGTGTGCATATGTACATGTGCAGCTCCCACAAATGAATCCAAAGGGGAAAATTACATATGAGCATGTAACTATTTCATTACATTCCTTCCACCTTCTGCTGCCACGGTGTTACACAAAGCTTTTATTTAGAAAAGGCAGTAATTTTGTTCTAACATGCAGAACACCTGGCTCCCCAGAATATCATTATGGGGAAGGAATGCTTTTATTGTTTTATGATGGTTGCTATCAAAAAACAATAAGAAGAGTAAATGTGTTAACTGACATCTAATTGTCTTTCTATGGCTGGTTTGGCAGAATAAAACACCAGAACCTTCTGGAAGCAATTAAAGGTATTAATAAAATGGATTTGCTGTGCACATATATCGCTGATCACAGCACGGAGCACATGAGCACCCAGCATATCTGAAAATTACATTATTAAGCTGCATAAATTGTTCTTTTATTTTACCTGGACTTTACTGTTTGGTGTTGTGACCTGGGATACAAAACCAGAGAGAAAACAGAATATTTGGATCAATGACATAAATGAATAAAGACTTAAATCACTAGACTCTTTTCTCAGTGGATTGCAAACCTTGGGACAAACTTACCCCTAACATAAGTTTAGTCAGGTAAATCACAGTGCAGAATCTCTGGTCTGTGTTTTCATCTTTGGCCATGTAATTAATTACACTGTTTTGCACTGTCTGGCAGATGGAGCTTACACACACTAACAAGAAATAAACAGAAATCATAACATTTTTGCTGTAAGTACAAACACATTTCATTTTATTCATGAAGATTAACAGTTTTCCTGAATTTCTTGAAGCACTGAAGTACACCTACTGGAGTAGACATTGAAACCCCTGCTCAGCCAGTCCTTTTCCATCTATTTCTAGGAGCTTCTGCTTAGGGATTTTCTAAGAACAGGTAAATTCTGAGTGTGTGTTTGGATGCATACATGATTGCACAAGTTGAAGAAAGAGGGCAAGATTTCTACCCAGAAAAATAAAATTCAGCCTAATTGTGGAAGTTAGGCCTACTCCTTTGAAGCATTTCCATACTGTGAGCCTTTTACAGCTGCAAATAGATTAAAGGGGTGTTTAAAGGTATGGCATTAAATGAGTACAAATAACTGTTTTACGTAAGTTGCCTGGGGTACATCAGTAGCCTTCTAAATGATCAAAAGGTATAGCTGGAGGCAAGGTCCAAAACCACCTGCTTATATAAAAGCCTTTTATATGAGGTAGCTGATATCATACATTTACATTGATCTTCCTTTAAACACAGTAATGAAATCAGCATCAAAATTATGTTAAAGTACTGTTATAACTACCTGAAGAGATAGGAGCAGGAGAGGTACAGTTCCATCCATGCATTGCCCCACTTGCCACTGCACTGGGATCATGGATTCCACCTGTACCTGGCTGTGGATCAGCAGGGCTGAGGTGTCTTAAGCTTTTTTGAGAAATTTTGAGATTGATTTTAAGCTCTGAGGAACATTCTTCACCTTAAACACATGAGCAGTTCCAACCACCTCCATGGAGAACTTCATTCAGCCTTTGCTGCAGGCTTGAGCATGGATGATTGGCTGAATAAGACCCAGCCCAGATACAGACACTCATAGTACTGACACTTTGCTGGGCTACAGGGCTTTCAAGCAGCATTAAGTGAAAAAAAGTTTATTTAGAAAAACCTGGGAGCGTGGCCCTTCCAAAAATTTCACTCTTAATTCTGTAAATTACTTCACAATTCTGCATATCTTAACAGCTCAAATAGCTTCATTTTCTAAGCAAAGTTAAATCACACCAACATCTGCAGCATTATTATTCTCTGTGCATTAGTGATGTTATTTTTTCAAGCGTTACCTTTTGAATCAGTTCAGCGTATCTTGATATTTGTAACGTGCCCACTCTTAAGCACATATGATCTTTTAAACAATAATACTTATACAATCAGAACTATCAAATACTTCTAGGCAAATTAAATATGGTGATAGAGCAACAACAGTCTTTCAGTCTGTGTATCAGAGGCTGGAGAGGGCTCTGAACACCCTGCAAGGTGTCCCTGTCCATGGCAGGGGGTTGGAACGAGAAGATCTTTAAGATCTTCCAACCCAGACCATTCTATGATTCTGTTTGTCCCCATTCCTGCTGAAATAACCAGGTACCAACAGTACAACACAAATCAAAAGCACTTCGAGGCTGTGACTAGAGGCAGAAATAAATAAATAAATCTGAATTTCTTGTAATTTCTTTTCACTGACTCCTATGGGAGGATGGTGGATTGACATGGAACTGGAGGCCAAGTTAGGAGGGATAAATTTCATGTTGCGAGACCATCACTGACAAAACCAGGAGTATTTTTCTGTTCCTTATTTACCAAGAAGAGCTCTAAACTGGCTGCTGAAGAAAGTGTTCATGATATGGCCTCTCTGAGTAGTACTTTAATAAAACTGCAGCCTTGTCTCTGTGCCTGCAATCTGTGCCTGCAAAGCAAATAATCAGATATATTTTCATATAATATTGATACAATGTTTATTAACTATTAAAAGTAGAAGACAAAAACCTGAATTCAGACATTGACCAGATTAATTTTGCTTCCTAAAATATGGCAGTGTAACTGATGTTTTATTTCCCCCTTAGAAAATAAAATATTTAGTTCACTTTTAACAGGAAAAAAAAAAAAAAAAAA
>VWZV01016546.1:258957-326204 GCA_013397155.1 Irena cyanogastra
AAAAAAAAAAAAAAAGAAGAAAATGAACCCAAGGAAAAGTCCTAAAAAGAAACCTGCAAACCTTAAAGGACATTGATCAGCTCCTTCTCCCTCATGAACACATGCACAAGAGAAAGCTTTTAAAGTGCCCTTATTGTCAGGATACTGACCTTGTTTAAGAAAGAAAATGACATCTTTGTGTTCTGCATTTATTCCCTAACTGGGTAAGTTCCATCCAAAAACAGGGGAAAAGAAAGAAAAAAGACCAAAAACAAAAGCACTTTTTTTGAGATTTATGATACTTAGACTATATTGCTTATAAAAAAATGGAAGACCCCACAATTATGTGCATTACTTTTACAGAGAAAAGTGTTTACGAAGTCTAGGGAAAAGGAAAAAAAACTTCAGCCAACCTCAGGGTTTAAAAGTCTTTTTCAAGATACCTTTTTTCTCTCCAAGGTGCTGAGCTGGAGTCGATAAAAGACCTCTCTTTGAGAATAAAATGCAAAAAGTCAAAACAGTTTTCCATTTTAGAGGAAGCCTTTCAGTGTGTTTGCCACCATTTTAATGAGTTCTTTCCCTCTCTGGGTAGTCGATATAGGAACGTTAACCATATTTTAAGAAAGATAAAAATCTAAAACCAAAAAAAAAGTGTTATTTAGGCTGGTGCTTAATGACTGCCAAATTCTTGATAAAGTTTGGCTAAAAGGCACTGAAATAAAACCTGTGAGGCAATGGCATACCTCACGAACATGTTAAGTATCTAAAGGAAGGGTGTTGGAGGCTCTGCTCCGGGGCCCAGCAATGACACCAGAAGGACAGGCAGGAACTGATCCCAGCAAGTTCCACCTGGACAGGAGGAAGAACTTTCCTGTGCAGTGACCAAGCACTGAACAGATTGTCCAGAGAGGCTGTGGTGTCTCCTCACTGGAGATATTCCAGAGCTGTCTGGATACAATCCTGTGCCCTGTGCTCTGGGATGACCCTGTTGAGCAGGGAGGTGGGATCAGATGAGCCCCTTGGTCCCTTCTACCTGCCCCATCCTCTGAGTCTGTGATTCTGTGATGTGGAGCTACTTGGAGAGTGAGAAAACAAAAAAAGATGGAGACGTCCTGTAGACAGAAATATCATTTGCGACTCGAATATGGCCTGGATTTTTTTCTTCAAAGTCCATAGATCAGCAAGGTTGAGCTTGTGCAGCATGTAACTCAGCCTGCAGGGGAAAGGGCCCAAACAGGTAATTTTGCTAATGAAATAATGAGGGGAAACCATCCAGGTCTGCCTTGACAGGTTCACACCTGTTTTGAAGCTCAGCTCCTTTGTTGGACTTAATTATCATTTTAGGTCCCTTCCAGCTGAACTATTCTACTCCATTGGAATCAATGTGGCACACACGACATGGCGTATGAAAGTAAAACAGGAAAATTATTTTAAAAGAAAAGGTAGTGAGATATTTCATGCTCTCAGATAATTAATTGAATTTAATAAAGGTACACAAATATATATCTATCCCCAGTGGTCCTTTTCTAGACACTAGCAAGCAGATTCCTTCTAAGCATCTTGTAGTTTTTAGGAAATGTCTGCAAGGGATACAGCTGTTTCTAATTCACCATCAGCTTTCTATAAAAATGACTAAGATGAAAAGTGCAACTCATTAAAACTCAAGGATAAATTAAAAGAGGCTGAATTAAAAGCTTCCCTACAACAAAACACAAAGAACCAGGGAACACAGTGTTTCTTTAAAGTATGGTGGTCAGACCACCACTGCATGGACAATGAATTTCCAACACCTTAAATTACTCATTACCAAGAAGTACATGAACTGGAATAACAACTGCTGGAGATGAAGAATGTTGAGCCAGCAAATGTCATCTATCATCTTTCTGCCAGCAAATGCTGAATTCACCACCTCCCTTTGTGATACAGGATGTAGGAGACCAAAGCAAATACCTGTTGTCAACACCTGGAACTAAAAAGACCACCTGCCAGGACTGATTGGCATGACTCGCCTTTAACAAAAGCTGCCTCAAAAAATCTACAGGACAGAGACAGACAGGCAGAGTTCAGAAGGAACTTAAATAGCACCGCATGCTCCCCACGATGGCTTTATCCGAATCCTGCTCAAAGCCACCTCCCCTTACTTTTTAATTCACAACTTATTGATGTCTTCAGAAGTGGAAAAAGAAAGGAGGAGAAGAAAGGAAATAGCTTTCCCTCTGCTTTCTGCAAGGATAACATACGGTCTGTTTGCTTTTGGTTGTGGGTAATGGTAGCTGTACTTTCAGACTGATGATTTAGTCCTATTGTCTGGACAAACACTGACACACATTTCACACAAACATGGGTTTGGATTGAAGACTACAGTGTCTAGAAAAATGTGTTGTATTTAGCCCCACAGAGGTCACGTCCATGTCTAAGCTTTTTCCACAAAATGTTTTCTTGAAGATGTTTCTGCCAAAAAACCACTCCAGGAGATCCTGCCTTTCAACAGGAGAGTGGCTGCCAGTTCCCTTGCCCTGTTTTCTGTTGTCTGCAAGAGAGCAAGGCAATGAGGGAACTTGCAGCCTGACACCTCCTGCCTCCCACTGAGGTGTGCCTCTGAGTGCCACAGCTCCCACTCCTGCCCCTGCTGCATGCCATTAGAAATCTGCTCACCACGGACCTCTGATGCTCATTCCACAGCCTGCTGAACCCTGAAATGTCATTAAACCCATGTATGGCAGCAAGTGCATCAAGGACAGCATATTTAATTTCCTGCTGGATGCAGCCTGGCATTAGCTGTGTTTCTGAAAATTGCTGCCATATAGTAACAATAGCTATTTTTAAATTCCTAGACTTGGTGCAAATAGTGAAGTAAAAGGACAACGTGCCTGTATGGGGATTGCTGAAACTGAAGAGAATGGGAGCTACTGATGAAATAAAGAGGTTTTGATAAATATTCTCTTAAGGTCAAGTTGTTTGAGAATAAATGTGGAAAGACACGTCTGCAGAGGACCATCAGGCTGCCTACAGCTGCCAAAAAATCATAATGAGGAGATACTTGAGTCTTGATCCAACAGTGACAATAAAGGTGGGGCTCCCCGTAAACCAGCCCAGGATGTAACAAATAGACATTGGCCTTGGACTTCCTTATGATGGTGTACAAAACTCTACAACTACCAGCCATCCTAAAGTGTCCAATTCCTATCTTTTCTTGAGTGAAAAGGGAAATGAGAGAAGCTGAGGAGGAAATATAATTGCTGGAAAGGGACAAGGAGATCTCTTTTTGCAGAAGAGATCCAAAAGATCTCTTTGGTGTCATCCTGGGCTTCATTTGTTAGGATTAGAAGAGTTATAAATGTAACATGCTGGGCCTGGATTCATTAATTTAGAATGAGTCATGGGATGACATCTCCTGAAATGTAATAAACAAAAACTGTGCAGAAATTTGGCTAGGGAAACCCTACTAAAATAAATTTTTTAAAAAACTATTTCAGAGAATACATATCTTAGTTTCCTTAATTTACTGATTCAATGCTTCTTTCAACGTTTATCCTAACAAGATCATATAACAGACTTCTACAGAAGCTTTCCCAGAGCTCAATGACACTGAGCTCTTCCCTTTGAAAGAAGAAGGCCTGCACTATATTTCTTCTGCTAAATACTCTATATAGGAAGATGATCACTGTATAAATGTGTTGGTTTAGCAGAATCCCAGGTAGCTGGGAAAAAAATTAAAACTCAAAAAAAATAAAAAATTAAGCAACTGGTGGAAAGACTTTTCTAATGAACAGTGACATTCCATATTGAAATGCAAATGTCTTCTAACACCCTTGTGACACCTATTATCAGTTTTCTTTTGTTATCTGGAGCATGTCACAGAATGTTATGTGTCACTTAGGTACCTTTCAGGCCTTGCCTCAGTGGTGCAACCTAAGGAAAGGTGCCACTGGTATTTCTATTTCCCATGATAATCTTCACTGGGTAACCAGATGTTTCTGTGGGAAATGCTTTGGCTTTGCTGAATTGGCTATGCCCACCTAGAGTCATTTTCCAGAAACAACTCAGGTTCAAAAAGAATTCTACTCAGTCACTTTAGGGATTTACATTGTTGAGCTTCCTCAGAATCAAGCCTGTTACTAATATTGTGATCAATTCAAATAATTTCAAAAAATACAGAGTCAAAATAAATAGACATAAGAGCCCATTGATTAGATAACTCATGTGGAAAACAGATGACCTGGTTTGCAGACTTTTCTCCAGGCATGGAGTGCTTATGACAGTACTTTCCACAGAATATTCTCATTACTGTAATATTCCATAGACAGATCCCTAAATGTTTGCTCCAGCACCACTGCTCAAGACTGGCGAGATTCATGAAGCCAAAAGGAGAGAATGTGCAGTGCAGGCATTTGGGAAGATTTTGTATCTTCCTTTTGCAATGTTTACTGTATGTAGAAAATAACCACCCAAAGAAAAAGAAATATTATTTTTTTTTTCCATCTGGCTCAGAAGCTTATATTGTAATGTGGACACTTAATTCTGCCTCCTCCTGCCTGATTGTTTAGCTCCTCACTTCAACACCAAATCCCTGTGTCAAACACCTCAGTTCATGGATGAAAAACTAGGGATTAATTTCCTTCCCTGCAACCTTTGCATCCAAAATCTGTCTGGCTTGCAAAGTTTTTGGGAAGTAATATTTTCTTGCTAGATACTTTTAAAGCCAAATACATGCTGTAAGTGGACTGCCATAGTCTGAGGGAAATGTCAATAATATAACCAGAACATGTTACTGATATCCATACAAGCCATTATTTATTTGCAAGAGTAATTTCAGCCTTTTTCTCATGATCTGCATGGGGTTTTTTCCTCTTCAAAATAACTTGAATTTCCAAGCAAATAAATTCAGTGTTTCTGTGCAGAGAATTTTTTAACAAATCCTAAGATTATATTGACAAGCTTACAGTATCTAGCAACCATTTTTATTATTATTCTTTTTTACTTACATCCACACTGAGGAATACACTGAACACCAATGGATATGTTTTATGGATCTCCACACAAAAAATAAAGAAAAGAAGAAGAAGAAAAAAAAGCATAAGATAGAGCCCCAGCGAAAGAAATGAAAACATTTTCCTTTCAAAGCTTTCCTTTGCTTGCTAGGAAAATATTTATGAAATGCAGTTTAATGCATTTGCTGAAAATTAACACAGAGATGCATTTGCAGCTAATTAACCTATTCTCAAAGAAAGCAATTGGGAAATGCTTGATTAATGTTTAAGGCATAAGATACACACAAAAAATGTAGGCAAAACTTCATCATGGCACCCAGGAGATCACTGTGTGACACAATCTAGAGTCTGTGTGTAGCTCACTCTCCACAGGAACTAATTTTGAAGCGCCAGAATGCTGTGAATTGTCTGTAAAACACTGTAGAAGAAGCTCAGCATAGAACAGAAGGCATGCTTTCCCTAGGAAGAATGCTGATAAAATTTTAATGAAGTAACATGTTGTCATGGGGATTTGTTGCTATTCATTAATTCATTGTGCTTTTCCCCTATAGTTTTGCTGAAGTTGAGTGACAAATTGTCAAGTAGCAGTCTTAGAGGTTTAAAGTTTCTCATTGATAATCTAACTTTACTGCAAATAGTTTTAAAGTATCCACTGTTTATGGAATAAGCCTTCTGAGGTGTTGGAGTCAGACTCATCCATGTGGGGAGGATGAGTCTCAGCGAATGGGCTGTGTTTGCTTTATTCCCCCAATCACCTCACTAACAGTAACTGAAAAATCCACCTCCCAGGCACAGGTCCTATCATGTCTGAGTATTTCCAGACATGTTCACGTTATCAGCATGCCCATCTTTAAAAAAACAAAACAATAGCCCTGAAAAATGTGTGTCCTTCCCATGGAGGGTGGGGTGAAGACTCTGGCCTGAAGCCTGAGAAGGGCAATGAAGCTGGGGCAGGGTCTGGAGCACAGGTCTAATGAGGAGCTCGAGGGAGCTGGAGGGGCTCAGCCTGGAGAAAAGAAAGCTCAGAGGGGACCTTGTGGCTCTGCACAACTCCCTGACAGGAGGGGACAGCCAGGTGGGGGTCGGGCTCTGCTCCCAGGGAACAAGGACAGAACCATAGGAAATGGCCTCAAGTTGCGCCAGGGGAGTTTTAGGTCAGATATGAAGAAAAATTTCTTCAGGGAAAGTGTTGTCAAGCTTTAGGACAGGTGTAGCCACCACCCCTGGTGGCATTTACAAGCTCTGTACATGTGGCAGCTGGGGACAGGGTTTAGTGGTGATCTTGGTGGTGGTGCTGGAGGAACTGTTGGATCGGTGATCTCAGAGATCTTTTCCATGATTCTATGGTATTGCTGCTCCCAGAGCAAAAAATAATTTTCTCCTCTTGTCTGGACATTCGGGTGTGAGACCTATGGGGATTCTGTTGTAGTTTGGTTTTTTCTCTCACCGGGGCTTTATCAATGCAACCCCCATCAGGATGTGAAGTATCTATGGAATTTACCTTTACAAGAAGGCAAGTACATAAACCCCCCTTAGAAAGGTTTTCTTGACTGACATTTCAATAACAGCAGGGATCATATTCAAACCCTAAAATGGTGAGGTGCATGGGAAAAAAGAAGTTTAGTGGGCTTCATTTGAGAAGAGATGTTAACTCATTTATGGTCTTGGCCCTTGAGAGCTGAGAGCTGTTTACTTACTCAATGTGTGCTTCCACATCAGACCATGTCTTCTGGCTTAATCTTTGCAAATATCCACACTCAGTACAGACTTTTGTAATTTTTTATTCAAGAAAACATTTTTGTACCTGAATGCTACAGAGAATGAAAATCAGCTTCAGCTGGTGTCAGTTGGATCAATTGTTTCTCATTTAAGCTTTTTCAAAGTTTCAGGGGTTTGGTTTTATTTTATTTTTTTCTATATAGGGCAAATGCTTTCAAGGTTTTCAGGAAGATGACGGTCTAAATTTTGCACAATGAGGTGATATTCACATAGCAACACATTGCTAAAGTATAATATTTTCCAGGACTGGCTTCCAGCTGTTTTCCAGATTTGCTGACAATTCTGAAATGGAAATGGTTATAGTGTAATATCAGATGTGATCATGACAAGTCCTGGCCTCCAGATTTTAATTTCCCACTAATATAGCTTAAAATGAAGGTGATGATTTTAAACAGACATTTTGAGATGTCTCTGTTTACTCAGATTTCCCTAATTATCAGCAGTGAATGTGGATATTTAGTCAGTAAGGGATATGTAGGAGACAAAATTATTTCATGAACAGCATGACCTTTGTTTAGTTGTTCTAATGGATGCACACATGGTTTTGAAACTACATCTACAGCTGGAAGAATTTTTCCATCAGAAGATTGACCAAAAATTTCTCCTTTCCTATTCTGTGTCAAGAATAAATCGTCCTAGCCACCACAATCCGGAGATCTAAATTGTTCAGTCTACCAGAAGCAGTCTTAAAACAATCTCTTAAATTATTAAATTTCATATCAGCTGTGTTTTATCAGAGTTCACCCCTATAGTGCGCTGGCTGTAGAGTGGACTCTCACAAGGTCAGTGATAGAGGAAGGGGGAATGGCTTTAAACAGACAGAGGGCAGGCAAGAGGTTTGATAGGATGAAGAAATTCTTCCCTGTGAGGGTGGAGAGGCCTAGACACAGATTGTCCAGAGAAGTTGTGGCTGCCTCATCCCTGGAAGTGTTCAGGGGCAAGTTGGAAGCCAAGGAAATTCATGCATCTCATACCCTGTGCTTTTCCACAGAGCTTTCAAGTGGTAGAAAATTTGAACCAGTTACTGCTGAGGCTGTACCACGTCTAAACTCAGAGCTAAAGGTGTAGCAGGCCATCACTGCTACCCGTTCCATCATCCAGTGCTGCTGGTTGTGCCTGTGGCTTACTTGGAAACAGGATGACTCCAGAGGTTTAGCTTGTCTCTCTTGCTTCATCTTTTCTGACATATTTTTTCTCTTCAGCCTGGTTTGAGTAAACGTGTGATTGAGAAGTGATAAGAAAAAACAGGCTAAAAGAATGAAGAAATTGAGATTATGGGTCTAATTATGAGGACTTGAAGAGCCAAAAATTTGGACTCTGAGTTGGTTGAATCAGTGTAATCATAGATCAGCGTAACTTTATACCAAGTGAGAATCCAGGGCAGAGCCTGCTTTGTTAGTGTTAAGTGGGGAGTTAAGCCAAATTATCCTGTTACACACTGGATCAGAATCAAGCCTCTTGTGATCCTCCATCTAGATTTTCCTTGCTGCCTAACCTTCTGCATCTAAATCTCCTTTTAAACACACTTTTCTTTCATTCCAGTAGGACCTTAGCATAATTTGCACTTTAATTCTACCTTTTGCTAAATGATCTTAATGTCCTTTACAGGAATTAATTGATTAAGGCTCTGCCTGCTCTTAAGAGTGCATGCTTTCATCCTCAGTTTATCCAGGGGGATATTGAAACACATCCAAGTCAAGTAACAAGCTCAAGGTCACAGGAGGGGAGTGAACAAAACTGGGAATCGAACCTCCGCGCCTGGATCTGCCGAGCTGCAATCCCTGCACTCAGTCCTGTTCACCACCCTGTGTGTGCAGGCAGGTCTGCATCCAGCAAGTTTTAGTGCAGCCTTGCAGTGGGATGTAATTAATTTGTTACGAATGCCTATAAATAAAATAAATGCTGAAATGATCCACACTTCTCTGTTGTCAAAACCATCCCCATCTCTGGCAATCCCTACTCACTGGCTGCTGACATTATTCCTTGGTTATTGGATGACAGTTCAGTGCCTTGAGTGTTCCTCTCGCTGTAGGGTTAGTAGGATAATTGACAAACCACAGGGACCAGATCCCTGGATTAGGATGACCGGACTGTCAAAACAGCCATGACAAACTCTCACATCAACTTCTACTGCAAGTCAAGTCTATGAGGAAAAAATGCACCTTGGCAGAGCCAGAAGGGAAGTCTTTAGTTTAAATCTTTTCCCACTGCACAAAAAGCTACAGCAAGGGGGAGGAGAGAGCACGGATCTTTGTGTTTAATTCATAGGAAACTCTGTTCTAGCAAGTCACAATTAATTAGAGTACTTGAGTAAACATTTTGGGGTCCTATTGTGTTTGCTTAATGTGTTTACTGGAATGCATGACAGATGTCACTTCTGTTTCTTATTAGAGACTGACAAATGACTGTGGAGTCTGTGTGTGTGTAGCCCTCAAGAACACCCACACACAAACAAATCAGTTTATTTTGCAAGGTGCATCTAAAAGTCGTAGGTACTATTTAAATTAGTTACTGTCTACATAGGAACTTTAGAAATTTAAAGCATTATAGAAATACTGTTACTAGGATTGCTGAATAATATCTTCAGGGCTTTTTCTTTTTCACATTTAAATTTTGAAAAAGAACACTTGAAACAATAGTCAAATCATTTGCTTTACTTCATGTCACTTTTAACATGTCTCTTAGACTTTCAGAAATTCAATCACACATCTTTGAAATGACAGCTAGAGTGGCATCTGTTTATAAAGAAAGAGAAGTGTTCTCTGTATGAAAATCTATATTGCAAAATGTTGAAAGAAAATTAAAATGCAAATACAGAAGAAGGTTATTTACTTCATTCTGCAACTAACACATGGGATCAGGACACCTAGGATTAGAAATATTCAATTGTTTTTAAAATATAAAAGTTGAAAATTATTCTTCATGCTTCACTTGGGCTTTGGAGTATGATCAAATGGGTTTAGAATAGCTAATCAGTTTTTGGGGGGTTTATTTTATTGAGAGTCATGTTTAAGAAAGAAAAGTGAAATTAGAAAAGAAGATTCCACAAACACTGTTTTACTTAATGTCACAGAATGCAAAAGAAGAGCTAAGAGTTATAGTATTGAGGATGAAAATCTAGAGATAGGAAGGAACTAATGTAGGAGGAAATGACATTTTCTGCATGAAAACTAAAATGACAAATTTGGTTTGCATTTTTTAGAATTTTGTGGTTTTTTGTTTTTTTTTCTCTGTGAGGCACCAAGTTTTCTGGTAGGGGAAAAGATTTGTATCCTGAAGCTGACTGTTGTCATTCAGATGTGAAATGCCCTCAGATTTGTGAAGATGCACAGTCTGAATGAAAGATTCTTCTTTATTATGTTGTTGTGGTTTTTTTGGCTGCAGAATCAAGTCCAGTCATGGGACTCCTTAAAGTATATTCCTGGTCTGTCCTTTGATTTAAGAAAGCACATAGACATGAGCACCAACAGGTTTATTCATGTGGTTCCAGAAAAATCTTCAGAGAAGAAACAGAAGAGGAATTTTATTTATTTTCCCCCATAATTCATAAAGTAGACATTAAATACATCTGGACATTTTTAAAATGCTGAGAGGACTTAGGAGTGAAAATCAACACGAGGCATCCCATTTAACCCACCCATCATCTAGAATTGCTTTTTCCAGTCCCGATCTGAATGAAATTTCATTTGCTCCAGGGAAAGCTTGCTGAAGTTCTATGTTGGAGGAGTCAAATCTCCATTGCTGAGAGAGCCAAATAAAAAGTTTATTTTTGGCCTTAGGCCAGTCCTGCTTGTTACCTGTGAAACTCAGTGTCAGTGGGAGGTTAGAACAAAACCTTTCTTTGACCAACATGCTGATTCCTTCACTCACATTGTTCTTCTCCATGGAGTCAAGCAAATTTGGCAGTAGGGGAGAAGAGTCAGCAGTGTGTTCTTGTGGTTTCATGTTGTGCCAGCTGGGTCTTTGCTTACAGTAGGCACAGAGAAGTTTTCATAGTATGCCTTCATCATAGAATCACAGAATCACAGAGTGGTTTGGGTTGAAGGCATCTCAAACCTCATTCAGTTCCAGCCCCTTGCCCTGGGTGGGGACACCTTCCACTAGAACAGGTTGCTCCAGGTCCCTTCCAACCTGGTCATGAACACTTCCAGGGATGGGGAGTCCACAACCTCTCTTAGTTTAGTTTTGTTTAGATTATTTAGCAATTTTTAGCTCAGGTGTTTTAATTTCTGTCTGACTGATATTTCCTCGACCAAATTAACACCATTGTCACCCTCCAAATCAAATTGTTACCACATCAAAAATTAAAAGTTAACTTTTTTTTATTTTTTTTAAGTCATTCCAAGTGAAAAATCTGAAAGTTTTCTTTTGGAGATGATGACTTAGAAATGTATCATTGTTTTTGCAAACACTATTTTCTCTTTCTTTCTGCTCAAATTAAATCTGTGAAACTGAATTAAATTCATAAGACCTTTTGGTACTACTGACTGCACTTCTCACAACTCCACTGTAATATGAGATACTAAAAAAGTATTTACAGCATGAAACTTAAAATATCAGCAAGCATGTTCCAAATGTATAATTTGAGCTTTGTAGCTTACTTCTATGCTCTGATTCAACATTTCTGATATAAGTAAATGTATGTGATTGGGGAAATGATAGTGGTGCCAAATTTGTGTGGGATACAAGCACGTTTGTCACATAAAGGAATGACATTATTCAACGTGGTAGAAACTGCATCACTACAGTTTGAGTAAGTTTTCTGTAAAATGCTACAAGTTTTCTCCCAAAGAAAATATTGTGCTAGAAGCAATTTTTCAACTTTTTTTTTTTTTTCCAACAGGGTTCTTCACTGCTGAGTTCCTAATATAACCTTCTGCTGACACCCAAATTACAGGTTTTCATGTTGGACTTCATGCAGGGATATCACATATTTCTAATCCTGCTTGTTTTTTATACAATTAGCAGCTCATTTAGAGACTTACCTGGTAGCTGTCCATGATCACCACGCTGGGGGTCTTGCTGACATCCTAATTTCAGGGAATGACCAACCAGCAGTGCCACACACTCCAGCATTGGCTCAGCTGCCAATTGTTACACTGGTTCAACAAAGACCCTCAAATGCCTACAGCAGAAAGGAGATGACTTTCCCCAGCTTTTTGATAAGATAAAATCACCAAGATTTCTGAAAGCAGAAGCAAAGTCAGTGCAGTGCTGAGAATACTGGTGAGTAATAAATGGGATGATCTAAAAAACAAGGTCTGAATAAGAATGTTTAATATGTTAAAAAGCAAAAACACAGCAAAAAAGACTGGAGTTCCTCAGCCATTTTACCTTAAAGAGTCCACATGGACCTTAAGAACCAGGGCTGAGTGTTTATAAGGTATAAATCAGGACAGTGAAATTCAATTTTGTGTTTCTGGAAGGAAGGAAAGAAAAAGGAAGAAACATTAAGTGTGAAAATTATTTTCCACTTATAAAGGTAGCCCTGTGTTTTTGAGAATTTATCCTTAAGTTAGAATTTATCCATGTTTTTTCATGGCATGACTTGGATTTTTAATCAAGAGCAGGCATTGAGAAGTGAGTCAGGAGCATCTCCCCCAACTTCTGTTTCCCTCCTTGTCCTACCTGAGGTGAAAAAATAGAGCTGAAATAGAGATGGATGTCATTGAAAGTGGCTCAAAGTGCAATTTGTAACCCAAAAGAAACCCATCTGTATTCAGTGGCTGATTCAAAGAGGTGCATAAACTTGCAATTACTCACAGTTAAAGGAACTTTTAGCCCAGATAATGAAAAATCCAGTTTTTATTTGGTAATGGTTTGGGATAAATTGCAAGATCAGCATTATTTCTTTGGTTCTTTCAGTGAGGCAAGATCCTTAAATTTGAGCCGTTAAAATTAGAGATCACCTTTGTTTCCATCTTTCATTTGTGTCTTAGAATTGGGATTTGTGTCTCAGAATTATGTAGAGAAGAAGTAATAACTGCACACACACAGATTATATGTACTTATGAAACCAACAGTAGATGTGTCTGTTAAAGAAATTAGGAGGAAAAAATCAGTTCAAGATTGAAGCCTGAGCACAGTGGAAGATTTTGACTGTAGTTCCAGCAATAACAGGAACATGTTGAGATCTGTCAAGAAGCCAAACTGGGATGAAGGAAGAGGTCCCCCACTAGGTACCCAATGGCAGCCCATAATGTCTTGCCTTCAGCCTGGGCACTGCAGACAGCATTTTGCCAGCCTTGCACGAGCTCTCAGGGACCTTGTCTAGCAGATATCAGCAGAAATTTTCCATTTGGAGTCAATTACTTTCTAACAGAAGTCACTATGCTGGATTCACAGACTTCTAGCCCAAGGGGGAGTTGGAGCTTAGATTCCTCAGGGTACAGGTCAGATGAATTTGCCACCTACCTGAGGTTTAAAATCATCATGTGACTTCAAGGTCAGATGGAGACATCTGTCTGAACCTGCTTCTGCTATTTGATTGCATTTATTAATAGCAACAATGCTTTTTCTGGATCGTTTCTGATTCTTGCATTCAGTACATGGCTGACACACATCACACTTTGTGCAGTACTGAGAGGAGAGCTGTAAATGTGTGACTTTTTTCCATGCTTACATTTATGTTGTCTCAGTCACACTCATTCTGGTGTTTACCATGTTTTACTGCACTTGGTAATAAGTCAGTCTGAGAAAGTGGTTACCTTTTTCCTAGGATCAGAGGTGAACAGAATGGTTTGGGTTGAAGGGACCTTAAAGAGTGTCTTGTTCCAGCATCTCCCCATGAGCAAGGACATTTTCCACTAGACCAGGATGCCCAGGACCCCATCCAACCTGGAGCACGTACATGGGGATAATACAATTTCTCTTCCCCCAGAATAGCTCAGCTTGGCCCAAAACATGAGGAGTCTCTGGACCAACTGAGAAGAAAAGCCCTTGGTTGGCAGGCATTTTGTGATACTGGATTTTTCTCTTTCTCCATGCCTTTAAATTGTGTGTACTCAACAAATTAAGAAATGGAGTCTGTGGTGGGCTCTGAGGAAGCACAGCCCTGCCAAACCCAAGGAGAGACCTGTTTGCAAAGGGATCTTCCTTTCTGCATCTTCCTCTAGTGACTTCCAAACGACAGTACTTTAACTGCTTTTACTCTTGAGATTGGCTTATTACAAGTCTGAGATACCAATGTTGGAAACATCCAGCAATGGAGAAGCAATATTTTCTATCAAAGATAGTGCAGTAAATTAAAAAGACATCTATCATTTAGAATAGCACCAACACAGGTATTTTTCTTCTCTGAAAATTTTCCTTCTCTGCTGTTCCTGCTGCTCAGTGCCTGCAGTGTCTCAGTGCAGAGTCCACAAAAGCACAGGTGATCTCACTGCTCTCAGCAGAATTATTTTTAGTCAGAAGAATCATTTGCAGCAGCAAACTCTGAGCATTGCTTACAAGAAAATCCAGTCATAACTGAAAGGGTGTATGAAATTAAAACTTAAACCAGTAAGCACCACAAGGAAAAAAAAAAAAATACATCTAGTTGTGTTTGTGTAATCTACACCTATTTATATCTAACTAAAGTTCTACACATTTTTATTTATATGTCTCCAAGCAGGTAATAATTAAGACAGATGCAGATGCCTATAATAAAAACCATTTTTGCTTGCTATTGTTTGTGCTGTATGCTCAGGAGCTTTAGTTATGTTTTGAACAACCAGTGAGTTAAAATTGCAAATACCTACAGATCTGAGCCTGCCTTGAGCAGCCTTTTTGGTTCTGATTCCTGACCTACTTTAGAGGGTTTATTTATTTTTTTGCTGAAGGTAGCACCCAGCTTCTCAAAACAAGATGCTGAGCTAGAGGAATATTTCTAAACAATAACTTAGTTTGAGAGCAGTCAGTAACTGTAGGCTGTGTAAGCTCTGGGAATGAAGGATTATATCAAACCAAGGACCATCAATTTTGTTTCTCTAGGTAAATACACAGCGACTTCAATTGGATTGTAGAGGGAGAAAGGCAGGCAGTGGAGGAGGAAGGGAAAGATGAGGACAGGGGTAAGGTCTGAAGTTTATAGGTACTGTATAAAGCAACAGAGAATTTATTCTTTGAGTGTACCATAATAAAAAAGCAATTTTTATGTGTGCTGCAATGTTGCTATGGCTGTATGTCCAGAGAAATCACATTATGTGACATTATGTAGAGCAGCTCCCCATGAGTGACTTCCACTTTCACTGAACTTTCTTCCATCACCTGTCACCTTAAAGCAGTGTGTGCATGGCTCAGAAGTCAAAATCAATAGAAATAAGGAAAATGTAAGTCCTTTAGGCCCACTCACTGCTAATTTCAATGCCAACCCAGCATCTGAGTCCTACAGTGACAGGATTTCAGAGAGACTTTCTGCAATAGTGATATAAAATAAAATGCTACTATAGTTAATCGACAGTGTTCTGAAGAATGGGGCTTTGCATACAACCCATTGATATGAATATGTGTTATTTAATTTAATATTTATCAGATTATATAGGGAAAATAGACCATCTCCAGCAAAAGCAAAATGCCTGCGTTTCTATAAAGGGGGAAAAATCTAACAGATTTCCAAATAAAAATTCAAATAGGCTTTAACTTTTACAGCTTTGAGTGCCAATAGGTAGATTAAAAGTTAGCTTGAAAAAATGCCTGAGGGAGCAAACAGTTGCTTAATGAGGATACATGGAATGAAATTAAAATGCAGCCTTAATAAAGATAAATTCAAAATGTAATGTTAGCAAAGTCATATTATTTAAATCACATTCCCATCTATAAAGTGACTACATTTGGTCTATCTGGAAAAACAGAATGAAGAAAACATACACAAACCCTCTAATGATCTCCCAAATCTCAAAGGTTGACTTCAAAATTATGGAATAAGATTTAGCCCACAGAGAATATGAATGGTTACATACAGCGCAGAAAACCCCATTTCAACTTAGGGAATCTTCAAAGCTGTCTTCCCAAAAGGGCTGGATGTGCATGTTTTGGCTAGTGAGAAACAGATTAGTTTTGCTAAATATTAATAAGCCTTTCCTATATGCCTTAATACTTGTTATATTCTCATGCTGTTTTCCTCAGCAGTTACAGTGTCTTATTGATCTGACACAGAAATTTCAATGCTCACGGTGACACCAAACACACAGATGGTAAAAACAAGACCTGCCAGAGCTAAGCTGACAGACATTTACTTCAGCAGCTGCAGGTGCTTCATCAGGCACAGCTCTAATTCAGCCCAGCCTATGACCCCATCATTTACAATACTGGGTTGGGATGCCCTGATGTATTGTCCATGAGCTTCTCCCATCTGTGTCATGGAATCACGGAATATCCCGAGTCGGAAGGGACCCACCAGGATCATCCAGTCCAGCTCCTGGCCCTGCACAGACAGCCCAACAATCCTACCCTGTGCATCCCTGAGAGAAGTGTCCCAACACTCCTTGAGCTCTGGCAGCCTTGGGGTTGTGCGCATTCCCTGGGGAGCCTGGGCAGTGCCCCAAAACCCTCTGGGGGAGGAACATTTCCCTGATATCCAACCTAAACCACCCCTGAAATGGCTTCATGCTGTCCCCTTAGTCACCAGAGAGGAGAGATGGGTGAGATGGGTGCTTGTCCCTCTGCTGCCCCTCACAAGGAAGCTGCAGTGTCCTCTGAGGCTGTGTGAGGTGGAAGTTCAGGGCAGGGTACCACACCCAGGGACAACACAGTGGGTACATACACACCTGCCACACCCCAACAAATACCCCATTACACAATGCAGCAAAATGTGCTCAGTGTGTATGGAAAGTGGAAATGTTGAAAGGAAGCCTTTGCCCCGCATTCAAAGTGACATTTCTTATTTAAGGAGCTGGTTGTGAGATCGAGACACCACTGAGAGCAATTGGCTGTGTGGTAAAACACTTACAGAGCTCAGGCAGCCCTCAGTACAGCAGCGTGCACCGCTCCCCGTCTGATTAGAATTCTGGTGAACAAGCTCCTACAATTATGATTTGATTTTAATTAGTTTAGATATTAACAGACTAGGCCCCAGCAGTCTTTAAATGTCACTGAGTTTCCCAGAAGGCCAAGGGTGTCTCAGCCATCTTTCTTGCTTTGTCCAAAGGGCCTCCGGGAAACCAAGAAAAAGCCAAGAAATATCAAAGCCTCGAGTACACTGTGGTCACCCACACTAATCAGCATTGGGTCTGTCAAGAGTCTCTGTGACTCACATTACCAAACCTTTTAAAAGAAGCACATTTTAATAATTTCCTGAAATTACCCACTAAGGGCATATGTAACATTTAGCACATTATTATATACACTGCACTGAGGTTCATCAATCAATTAAAACGGAGTGCAATGTGCATGTTTAAGCTACATCACAGAAGAGACTGTTGTTGTTGAGATCTTTCCAAAACACATTGGTGCCAGTCTACTGGGGTGGCAGTTAATTAGGAAGAAGGTGACCGGTGGCATTGTGCACTGGGAAAATATTGCCAGGTTGTCTCTGAGTGTGAAGCAGCTTTTCTTTTTCTTAGCTGAAGCAGTTGATTTGCTTTTGTGAAGCTCAGAGACTGAAGGGTCCTTGAGGAATCTGAAGGCCCTGACTGTTGTTCAAGTCAGTCCTTTAGTTTTAAGAAGAGAAAGAACTGTAAAGCTAAAAAAGTGAGAGCATAATTCTGTGGAGGGAATTTAGTAGGCAAAATACTGTGCCAAATATTATTTTTTCATGATGCAATTAAAATAAGTTTCTAAACTTTAAAATGGCCCCAGTAGATTATCGATCAGAAGGTTCAGGAAAACTAAGTGAAACTCAGCTCCAATCTTAACCGTCTGAAAGTACACTGAGGGCCAAAAATCTCCTTATTATGGGATGTCCAATGCCTGGAAGTATTCAAAGCTCTGAGCAACCTGGTCTGCTAGGTGGCATCACTGTTCATGGCAGGAAGATTGGAATTAGGTGATCTTTAATCTCCCTTCCAACCCAAGATTTTCTGTGATTATATGATTCTATTACTATTAGAATCTGTTAGTAGATTCTGGCTCATATCAGTTGTCTAAATAAAGGAAACTGTAACCTTTGAGTGTGTCAGAATATTGGCTTGGAGCTGTCAGGTACAAAGCAGGAGCTGGATCAAATCTTCTCCGTTCTGGACAAGCAAATGCAAGACACTGTGCAGCACTGAAAATTACTGGGCTAAGTGAATTTAGTTGATATCATAACATCCAGCCTCTTCTCTACTGCACAGTATGTTACAATAATAACATAAACTTTGTAGTGTCTAGGACACAAATTCCCCAAGCACTTAATTTTTAGCCTCTCACTCTACACATCATTTAAGAGGCTGCAAGTCCATGGACTATGAGCCACCTGTCAAATCAATATTACTGAGACATGCTAAATTCTGTAGACAATAACATGCCAAGGAATAAGACATTTATATAGTCTCTGGCCATCAAAATGATCAAGTGGAAGTAAGAGTTGACTTGACGGGAGCTCAAGATAAAACTCTGAGTGCCAGCTCCTCACCTGAATTGTGAGCAGGAGCAAAGCTGTGAGATAACAAACAGGAATTCTTGTGAGGCATCTCCCATGTTGTGATGAGATAAACTACATAAATATTATAAGAAAAAAAAGAAAAAAAAATATTCTCTGAGGTGGTGGAGATGCTCCTGTCTAGAGTCCCTGTTTTCTTTGGACTTGAAGCCAAAGCTGGCAATGCTCACACTGAATTACACTTCCCTCTGGATCTCCGTGGGGTTCAGTGTGGGCTTCCCTGTGATTTCAACAGTGCACTCATCTTCTGTATGAATTTTCTGTTATTTCAGTCAAAAGTGTTCACCATCACAATGGTGTTTTCTTGGCATGCAACCAAGAAATAGTTCATGCACGCAACAGAAAAGCATGCAGGAATCTTTGAGGTTGCAAAGCCTCCTATAATTTATTGGAATACTATCCAAGGACAGAAATCAAACCTGAAGCATTTTGGTGCTCCATGAGGGGTCCCATGAGCTATGGGATGCCATGTGCTACCCCCAAGCCATGCTGAGGCTCCCTCTGGTAGATTTCCTGTTGGTGCAGACCACAGCTGTGACAGAGAACACGCCAGCAGTAAAGCAGGAGGGATGATAAACAGCTGGGATCATTCTCTGTCCTGTTTTCATTTAGCATCACTGGTAACCATGAAGGGCTGCAGATTGGTTTTAAAGAGCAGAATGCACTCAGGTAATGCTGGTTTGGCAGCTAGCAAGCATCTAGGAATGTTTAACCAGAGCAGGAGAGGAGTGGCTTTCTGGAGTTGCAGCTGTGGATGGCAGACTAGGGTATCACAGGCCAGTCTTGATTTAAGGAATTTTACTTAATTTGACTATTAATTAACACAAACTTCAGATTGCTGAAAAAAAACTTAGGGAAATGTCTTCTCTCCCCTTCACTCAATCTGAACTTCAGCCAACACCCCTTCTCCCCTCTGCCTAGTTTCACACTTCCTATTTTTGTTTTTTTTTTTTCTAAATTGTGCTACACTTCAGCCGTTCCCATTTTGCTGATGTGCTGTGTGGCTGTGAGAGATTGTTAATGGCCTAAACATTGCTAAAATCGTTGGAGGACTTTTTCCCACTGTAGCAAACTGCAAAGCAGCAGCTGCTCATGTGCAGCCACCACAGCCCACCCCTCCCCAAATATGCCAACCAATGGAATTTGGGCTGTGACTGGAACTTGGGATGAGACAAAGGGGCTACTGTTGTCCAATCCCAGGAGAAGAATATATCCACAAGTTATTCCAGAATAAAGACTGGAATGCTGATGGCTCAAACAGGGGAAGCTGCTGATGTGCAAAGTGGCTGCCCCAGCTCAGCCCACCAGCTCAGGCTATGAGATAAGGAAGGAGGCAAACCCTGGACGGGGGTCCTGCCTCTTTGTCCTTACTCAAGCTGTGACAACTCCCCTGATGGGGAAGTACTGGGACAACCACATGAAGCCTGAAGGTGTCCCCCTCTGGTGATGGGCCAAAATGGGCTGTAATGGACCCAGCTGGGCTGGTGTAACAGGCAGCTGGATTGTCTCAGAAGGTGTCAGAGGCTCATGGCATTGCATCATCCAGCTGAAACTCACCCCACAGGAGGTACCTGGGCATTCCCACCTGAACCTGAGTGAATATAAACCAAATAGATGTTGGGTTCTGGGATTTCCCCACCACTTGATGGATTCAGTCTGGAATTGTCACTTTGACCCAGTCTGTGAACACTTGAACCAACAGACATCAAAATTGCAACAACCAAGCCTTGTCACCAGGCCTGCAGATAGTGAGATCTTTCTACACTTACCCTTTCCTTCTCTTTCTTCAGCATTTTCACGAGTGGTATTTTTATGCTTTTATATTGTCATATTTCTATAGATAACAGCAACCAAAATGTCTTTATACCTGTTTTTCCTGTGCAACCAAATGGTTCTACAATAAATCCTACATGTGTGTATTTACAAACATGGATCATTCAGTGTTGTTTCACTGCTTTTAACAAAAGTCTGGGTTACCCTCCTGTGACAGGTTTTAAGAGTGACTCAGAAGGTTGGGCTCATGTTTGTAGCAGAGTCTGGATCTTTGCTTCTTATTCATTCAGTGTGGTTCTGCTGTCCCCACAGGGTGGTTCAGCAATGAAACAGTAGATTTGTGTGCTGTTCTCTCTGTCCTGAAGCAGTTTCTCAACTCTAAGTCACTGCTAAAATCATTAAGGTTGGAAAAGACCTCCAAGAACATCAAATCCAGTTGTTGACAACCACCATCCTTACCATTAAACCATGTCCTCATATGTAATATCTGCATTTTTGAACACATTGAGGGATGGCAACTCCACCACTTCCCTGGGCTGTCTATTCCAAAGCTTTACTTACCATGAAGAAAACATTCCAATATATAATATAAACTTCCCCTGGTGCAACTTGAGGTCATTTAATTTCATTCTGTCATTTGTCACCTGGGAGAAGAATACTCCAAGCCTGATTCTTGTAAAGCTCTGTAGTCTGAAGTTTAGCTGGGACTGTGCATGTGTCTGCTTTCACATGTTCATCTGTTTCTCCCTAATGACTTGCTAATGTATTTGTCATTGTCGACAACTTTTCCAATGACATCAAATTTCAAGGAATGTTATGGGCTAGCTGAGTAAAGGAGAAAAAAATATTATGATTCCACAAGATCACGAGACAGCTGCAATATAAACTCAACACATGTTTGTTAGAGAATCAGTGTAGAAGGGGCACTGTGTAGCTTAAGAGTGGGAAAATCTCAGTGTTTGCAGTTTATTCGAGATTAGAAATCCCAAACTCTCACTTCAAAACATAACAAAGCAAGCTGCATTATTTCCACTGTTTTGGAAAGTAAAAGTTGGTGAAGAGGGTGACCTTCTCCAGGGTCAGATTCACTATCACAGAGTCACAGAATGTTTTCAATTGGAAAGAACACCTGGTTCCAACCCCCTGTCATGGGCAGGGTCACCTTCCACTATCCCAGGTTGCTCCAAACCCCATCCAACCTGGCCTTGAACATTCCCAGGGATGGGACAGCCACAGCTTCTCTGGGCAACATTCCAGTACTGCATCACCCTCCTGTGGTAGAGCTATTCTGAGTAAACTGAGAATAGATATTTTTCTTTTTACTATTTCCTCCTGTATTTTAAGTGAAATACTTTTTTCTGTTTTATGTAGCAATACCTTGGATTTAACTGCTGTTCCACCCCAAAACTGATGAATTAGTTAGACTGGGTTTATATCCCTACATTTGATGCTCCAGATTTTGACCTGTTCTTACAGCATTAGCTTTACTTACTTTTGATTTGTGAATGGAAAATGATGCCAGAAGATAATTAACCTGCACCACACAAGAACTGTGTGGTTCTTTATACCAAATCCTCTGGCCTACTTCCTTGTACTTGCTCAGGGCTTCCTATTTGTTTACGCACATAGGCTGGGTTCTGGCTTGAGGCATCACACAGCTGATCAAGGTTTTTGCAGATGTTTTCTGTATCCTTTTGATTAGCTCAGGCAGGAGTTGCATCGGAGTTGCCTCTGCCTTCTACTACTCCCTGCACTTTGCTCTCCTTTCTGTGTATTCATGAAGCAGCATCCTCCAGACCTCAGGCTTTAGGAGCATGCTGCCATCCACCCAGCAACCACATCTGTGTTATAAAACAACTGGAAAATGCCAAGGTAAAGCAGCTTCAGCTCTTCACCAGTTTTCCCCAAGCTATTTCCTCTCTGCTTGCTTGCCTACTCTGAGCTCAGGGAATAGACAGCCCAAGCTCTGAACAGAGCAGAGAGCAAAAGTTGTTTGGATCTCTTTTCCTGGGGTTGAGATGACACCTATGTCCATCCAGGAATAAACTGTCTTCACACTGCACCATTTAGTCACACAGATGCCACCAAAATCCTGTGATTAGCTATGTTCTGACTTCTAGTCAGGAATATTTCCTGCTGGAGCTACAGGACTGGTATGTCATGAGTAACAAGAAATCAGTTTTCGGCACAAGTCTTTCTTCTCTTGTTTCAGTCACTCTCAGCCTTTGTCTAAGTGAAGCTATTTCATAGAGGAAAAGCAACTGAGAAATGTTACATTAAAGAGCCTATCATTGACAGTGTTTTATATTTAATTACAGCTTTGATTCCTGTTTGAGAATAGCTATAAGGCATCTATTGTTTACAGTCACCTCTGTCTCATTAACAGCAGGAAAACTTTCTCTCTTTTATTTTTTTTTTCACACTACCATTGTTTGCCACTGTGAAACAAACAATGGATCAAGTCTGACAATTCTGAAAGTATAACATGTAACAGATATGTGTTTTTAAGGGATCGTTCATATTGTTTATTTTTTAAGGGAGAAATCAGATATATCTTTAACGAGAATTTACTTTACAAAGGAACAATTTCTTCTCCAGAAATTATCAAAATTTCCATCCCCCTGGACAAAAGCTAAAAATACCACTCATCCAGACAATATAAAAACCAGAAAACTTGCCCCCTATATGACAGACACTTTATTTATTAAACAGAGAACACATCAATTATGTATAGCAGTTATACTTATGTCAACTATTTTGTTGCACAGGAAGATTTATACAAGGGTGGGAGGACAGCAGGAAAGTGTGGAAACAAAGAAAATAAATATTTTCCTGGGAAAGGTTGAAAGATAGACAATCATTCCATTTTGATACATGTAAGCACAATAGCAAAGATACAAAGAGTTGAAGGACCAACACGATTGGGAGAAATATATACATTTAAGAGGGCAGTGATGCACAGCCACAGAAACATAAGCACAGATGATGAACACCTGAAAATGCCCCTCTGAATATTTTCTGTGTAAAATGAGACATTCATTTTCATTTTTCAAAAGGGATACAGTCAACTATAAGCATTCATAACTGTAAACACCTAATTAGAAACTGTGACAATGAGTTAAACGTTAAGAAACCACATCTGCTGCCCAAGTTATTGTTTGCTACGAAGTTCTCTCCTTCTGTACGTGGCTAAACAAAAAGGGCCAGGGCTCCTTCTCTGTCTGTAAGACCAGATGGGAGGAGACAGCTTGTACCCATATGTTTAGACACTCTTCCTCCTGAAAACAGAGTGGCTGCATCCCACCTGCTGCCTGGGAATGGCTCCTGTATTGTGTGAACCCCTGAGCAGCGTGCAGACCCTGTCTGGGTGGGTGCTGCTTAACAAGGGCCTAAAACAGGGCTGGGAGCACTTAGGAGAGTCAGGATAATGACAGGATGGTACCCAACCCCTTTCTGTGTTATTGGCTGCTGGATAAATAGGGAAGTAAGCAATGGATGGAAGCATCAATGCAGAAGGAGCTGTTTATATGTACAGGGAGCTGTACAGGGAGCTAGTGTAACAATATTAATCTATCTAAGCAATATGCAGGCAAGGGAGAGACAATGGAGGCACCAGATAGCCCAGAGTGAACACTAGAACTCTGAAATACGTTTTAGACCACAGACACAGAACCATGGAGTCATAAAATGGGCAGGCTTGGAAGGGACATTAAAGTTCATCTTGATCCAAGCTCCATCCATCCTGGCCTTGGACACTTCCAGGTATGATGCAGCCACAGCTTCTCTGTGCAGCTTGTTCCAGGGCCACGCCACCCTCACAGGGAAGAATTCCTTACCAATATCTAGTCTAAATCTATCATCCTTCAGCTTAAAGCCATTTTCCTATGTCCCATCACTACATACCCTTGCAAAAATTCCCTTCCCAGCTTTCTTGTAGGTTTCCTGTAGGTACTGGAATGTTCCTAAATCTCCCTGGAGCCTTCTCTTCTCCAGTCTGAACAGCCTCAGCTCTCCCAGCCCGACTCAAGAGCAGAGGGGTTCTATCCCTTTGCTCTTCAACACCCTGCTATGTCCAAAAGTTTAGAAATAGAAAATATATTATCTTTTCTTCTCCCCTTTCTCAAGCCAACACATTGAGAAATATGTTATATATATGCTAACGTGATGGAATGAGAATTATTGATGAATCAGGGCATGAACCCTTATTCCTACAAAACTTGGTGGAGTCAATCTGTCCTCTCCAGTGATTTCTGCCACATGACATCATTAATATTGGAAAATGTTCCTTCCAGCCTCTTCCCCTTTCCAGACACACAGAACCAGGGAGCTGAAAAATGTCATTATTTTGTCCTCACCTTTCTTTTCCTGTATTGTTCTTGTTTTCTCAGCCCCATCTTCCAGCACACTGTACTATGAATATTATAGGTATATTAAGAGTCAATGGGTGTATTTATATAAGTTATAAAGATTCCTGCTCATCCAAAGCAGCAGGCATGAGAACCTCATAGTGATTTTCCTTCTTTTCTTGTGCAGAAGTAGGAGTTTGACTGACTCACACCTTTATCAGAACTCAGTCATAATGTGCCTCTGTGTTTCCTTAAGGGACCTTTAGCTATGCCTTTCCTTTGGATCTCTATTAAGAGTGTTTTTCTTGGGTCTCTCTGTGAAAATTGCATCTGTGGGTTGCAGTGCCCTACTTTGCAGCTACAAGAGCATCAATCCCAGGTACCCACAAATGAAAGGAAAACCCAGAAATGTTAAACTGCTCTTCTCTGTGCCTCAGCTAGACCTTTCCTTGCAAAGGGGCAATGGGAATACTTATTTTTCCAGTGTTACACTGTCAGAAGGAGCACTCAGTCAGCACGCAATGTTACTGCTGCTTATAAAAAGCCTTTATTCACAGATTAGGGGTGTGCACTTTTCTTACTTTCTTCTTTCCTTCTTTATTTTTTTTTTCATTCTGTATTTAGAGTCTTATTGTTCTTTGCTATGGTGCAGCAAAGCCCCACGAAGAATTACAGCCACAATCATCTGAAGCAGTCAAAGTATCCAGATAGCACATGCAAAGGAAGGCAGGATAAATCCAGCAGGGTTGAGTTAGCAAAGGGCTCAGTGGATTAGGTTCGAAGCTTGGTTCTCAGGGGTTGGAAAGGGAACAAACACCTGGCACCTTCTTTGGAAACTGAAAAAAGGAAAAGAACAAATGAAAGGGAAATGTAACCTCCTGCCTCAATGTTCCTTTCTCCACATCACATCTCTGACTTCACAGGCTAATTGGCTTCCCTGAAAACTTTCTTAAAGCAGTTCCTCTTTGTATAACTTCACCCCACACAGAAACTCTTTTTTTTTTTTCTTTCAGGATGGACTGGGAGGAAGGTAATGAAGAATCTGTAAAGGTAGTGAAGTTCATGGAAGCCTGTCTTCCAGCTACTCAGCCAGACAGCCAGCTTCCCCTGGTCATTACTGGTTCTTTCATGTCATGGTGGTATCAATAAATTGAGGAAAAAACTACTTCCAATCTTTGCTGTGTTGAGTTTGAACTCAGAGACTACAGAGATTTTCAGTGATATGAGAACTGTGACAGGAAATACTACAAGAAAATAAAACTGGTCCTTCTGTGAGGAATGGAGAAGGCACTGTCCATCAGTATCACTCTGGGGAAAAAGGCAGGGAGGCTCTATTTATATGTGTCTCTCCATAATTTTGAGATCTTTTTGGTATTTCTGCTGAGATTATATTAAATTTCTCAGATGGAGTTAGGAAGAGCTGTTGTTTCAAAATTTGACAAAGTGCATCAAAACTTTTCCAACTATGTTTTTAGTGTGGAGACGGCTGCCTGTAAAGACACACACACATTAAAAAAAACCAGTTTTCTTGCTTGGTGGATAGGATAAATCTTTTCTGGCTGAATGTGTCCTTGCTGAAGTGACAAACTTGACCTGGGTAACAAGAGAAGAGAAGAGAGAGCTCAGCTGTAGCTGAAAGCTCTGTTGATATCTGAGTCCATGGGCTTTGCACACACTTTTTCCTCTCTTTTTCCTCTCCTGGAAGAGAACACTCTCACAAGTTTCAAATTGCCCAGCAGAGCTGTAAAGGAAGCATCATTGTCTACAAAACTCTTCACCTATTTTAAGCATTTCAACATATTTATTCCAAATAAAATACAGCAACAACAATAAAAACAACAACTCCTCCTCCATTATAAGAATCATTAAGGGTGTGAGAACAAGTAAAACCAGAAGTGGTACTTCAAAAAATAATAGCCTTCTTTTCCCTTGGAGCATAATAAAAACCAAGGAATTCCTCATCCAGGCTTACTCTCTTTTGCTCTTTGAGGTTGTTCACCATGGACTTGGGAAAACACATTCCCAGAATTCCAAATATTCTTTCACTGCTAAGTATGTCCAGGCTTACAGTACTTTGCTTACTCACAGTGCTGCCACTAAAGGTCTGGAAGATTAATCCAGTGCTAAAGTTGAGTATTGCCTATTACAAATCCCTCTCAAAGGATATAGGAGATATTTGAGACAAAATTTTGTTAGTGGGAAGAACAGCAAAACTTAAATGAACAAAGCCAGAGAGTAATTCCACCTTTAATTCTACTACTACTTATAAATCTCCTCTGATTAAAGATAATTCCAGCATTTTAAAGATCAAAGTCTTGCTGGCTGCTTGATTGCTTTTTAAATTCTGATTTTATATTCCACTAAACTATACACCATGAAAAAAATAAAGGAGAAATCACAGGTACCACACTGAGAAATCCTATTTCATTTAATGGTTGGGGGTGAGAATTGCCTTCAGAATTCTTCCATTACAAAGCTCTATCTCATGTTACCAATGACAGGAGAGTTTTCAGTCAAGGATTTACATAATAAAAATTTCTGAGGAAGGCATACTGTGAGAAGTATTTTGGGATGCTTTGTATAATTTGAGATAATTTAAAGAGAGTCTAACAAGCCCCTGAAAATGAGGACCTGTTGAGATGTCACATCAGAAAACTCCACCTATATTTGAAAATTTCATCTGTGAATATTTGAGAGCTGTTTTTTGGAAAAAAATAAACTAATTCCAGACCTTTGCCATACCATTTTCATTACCCTGCTGTACAATACTGTGAATATGTTCAAGCTCTTCCCTTTTTCTTTACCACAAAAGTTTTAGGAAGTTTATATAAATTAATAAAATCCTGGGCTCTATGAAGCCAATCTTGCTTTGAACATGCTTTTATTGATCTTTCAGGTAAATCTACTGTGAATGTTATGAGCCAAACCCAGATCACCAGCTTCAAACAGAATTGGCGGTACCTGTAGAGAGTTTTCCCTGGCAGACAAGCTTTCACTAAAGCCAGCAGAGCAGAGGTGAGGATAAAAAACTTGCTTAATTAACATTTCAGATGTATTGCAGGTCGAGTGATTTAAGGTAGCTTAAACCATCCCAGTTGTCTTGTGGGGGATGTCATTTTTAGAGGGTAGAGAACTCAGTCATACACTAATAATCAGATATGTTAAAATGAGGAGAAGAATTTCACTCGCCTGTTCTTCTTTTGTTTTTGTTTGCCTCATTAGCAGGCTATAGCTTCTTTTCCCCGGTTTCCCAAGGCTGGAATACTTGGGAAGCTGTAGAAGGTTTTTGTAATTTGCTAGGACAGTTTTTCATTATTGTGAGAGAGGGAGAGACTCCTGTCTGCTGTTTTTGAGACACTGTTACAATCAGAGAATTAAGGTTGGAAAAGACCTCTAAGACCATTGAGTCCAACTGGTACCCCAGGACAGCCAAGTCCAACATTAAACCACGTCCCCAAGTGTCACATCTGCACTTTTTTTGAACATAGGTCCCATCCAAAACCCACTGAAGACAACTGAAAGCACTGTTCTAAAAGCCTTTTAAGGCTTCCAGAACAAATCTTGGAAGGATAAACTGGAAAATCAAGTTCCGCAGTGATTCCTTATTTTCTTTTTCTTTCTTTTTTTTTCTTTCTCTTTTCATTTTCTTTCCTCTGTGTTTTTTTTTTTTCCTTCTTTTTTTTTGCTAAGTGGCAAAGGGGACTCAAAGGGACAGATTCAGAAACAGTACACATAGAGAGGGTGACAGCTCTTGAATGAGCTGATTATTTGATGTACAGCTGAGTCATCTACAAGTGCTCTCTTCTGCCACTCAGAGTATTAAGAGAAGGACTTTTAGAGTGTTAATCTAAAAAGCAAATAAATCCTGTAATGTATTTTATGAACGTGCCTTTGTGACAGGGCTCACAGTGTCTCAGCATTCTCCCTGTAAAATATATTACAGCAATCAAGTCTAAATAGACTTCATGGAAAGGTTGGGGTTTTTTTCACAGTTCCGGACTCAAAACTCCAGAAAATGAAAGGCTTAGTTAGAATGTCAACAGCTGACAAAGATTTGTGGGCTATCACCATATCACTGGGATTCATGGAGGTTCACCTGAATGCTCAGCAAATTTTCCAAATCCAATTAACCAAAGGCACCATTTCCTATGTAATAAAAATGATGAGTGTCCTAACAACTCTTTCACAGCTTGAACTATCACTTAAACTAAGGATGAGTGAGCCAGCTTGGCTATAAAGAAAAATAAATGGCCCTGCTTGCCATTTCCACTGTACTCACTTCATCCCATGCTGGAAGCATAGTTGAGCAATTTCTATTATTGTTCAACAATTGCATTGGAGCAATCAGTACCTGAAATTTATGTTCATAGTGACAGAGGAATATGAAATATCCATAGTGTAAATGAGAACTAAAATAGTCTGAAACAAACACAGTCTGAGAAGGTACAAGAATTTGTTTAACAATCTGAGAAGTGTGTGGTTACACAAAATGTAATTTATTTCCCTGTGGTGTGTGTCTGTGTACACTCACATATAAATCTACTCATTATCACCTAGTACCAACAATGGTCATTCGAGAGCAAATTTTTATTATGTTAGAAGAGGAGAGTTTTTGGTTGAAATTATTGCAATCTAAACTGTTCAGAAGCTGCAAGGGAAAGACATGGCAAACAAGCACAAGGTTGTCTGCAAAAAAAAAGGAGAGTCACATTGTTTATCTAGTTTAATTTATTGTGAACTTGAAAGCACTGAATAAATAAAGAAAGAAAGACCAAACTTACTGAGTTTCTCAAGGAGTATTTCAGAGCAAAAGACCAAATGTAAAGCAGGAAAAAATTGCCCTGTGTATCTCAGGAAATCCTTGAAATAAAGGGTGGGGAGACCTTGAAAAAAAGAAAAAAAAGCTGCCTCTTTAGTTTGAGGAAACAAACAACCAGGACTCCTGAAACACTGCCTCTCATTATGTGACAGGAACCTTGACAGCAAAAATGAGGTTTCTACACAAGTTCTGAGGGGGAAGTTAAATGACAGGAAAAGATTGGTTTTGTAAAGTCTGACACTCTTGATTCTGAATGTTGGTAATTATGACAAAGATGCACGGAAATAAAATGATGTTCCTGCAGCAAACTCAGCTGTGAACTGTCAGCTGTGCACCAGTAATGAGAAAGATGTGTTTTAACACTGCTGTGTCTGTGTGTGATGTGGGGAAGAGTGAAGATCCAACATATTTAATGTTGTTTCCCATGGTGGTATTCCTCAGTGACAATGTCAAGGAGCCACTGAACAATGGGAATCATCTTGGATTCACCTGTACATTAAAGAATAGGAATGTACTTGGGGAGTGGCAGGGGTATAACCCAGATTAAATCCATGAAATGTTGCAGCTGAAAGGAAAGATGGTATATCAATTGCAGATTTCATAAAGATGTCAGTCTTCCTCTGACTTACACAAGCTCCTGTTTTAGAGAAAACATCAGTGGTAATCAAATTTGTAATAGAAGTATGACAGGTAACACTTTGATTTGGAGGGTGACAATGGTGTTAATGGGATCAAGGAAGTATCAGTCAACAGAAATTAAAACATCTGAGTTAAAAAATGCTCAACAAACTAAACAAAACCAAGCTGAAAGAGGTTGTGGACTCCCCATCCCTGGAAGCGTTCAAGACCAGGTTGGATGTGTCTTGGAGCAACCTGGTCTAGTAGGAACATGTCCCTGCCCATGGGAGGGGATTGGCATGAGGTGATCTTTAAGTTTCCTTCCAACCCCAGCCATTCTGTGTTTCTGTGAAATAAAATATCACAAAACAGAACAGAACAGAACAAAACAAAACAAACAAAAATAATAAAAAATATCCTAATTCTCAAGACAGAGGGACCAAACAGAATGAAAGGGAAAAAATTCAGTTTTCCAAGTAAGCACTGGTTTTATGGAGTATCAAAAGCCACAGGCTGCTGTAAAAAATGTCCCTCTTGTCTGTAATAGCCATGGTGTAAAAGGTCACAGGTTCAGAATGTTTCCCTTGCAAAAATCACTAGCAGAAACAGGGCCCAGTCTCACAAGCTTTAGAAAAATATCTAGTTCTATGGAGACACTGCAAATGTGACAAAAGAAAGGATCTCTTGATGCCACTTTTAACAGTAAATGACACTATTATACTTCAAGATAGACACGAGGCCCCAAGTCAACCTTATTTCAGAGATGAATTACTAAGAAGAGTGCTACAAAGCTGTCTTCTTCTAAACAGAAATTAAGGTGACAGGATACTCATGGGACTGAGGCGAGTTAAAAGGGACTCTGTTGCAACACTAAAGTTAAAGCTGGCTCTTTTAATTTCGCATTTTTGTGTTACAAAGAGAAAAGGAGAAGGAAAAAAAGCCAAAACAAAAAAAACCCTGAAATGTTGAACTGAATCTGTTTAAATAAGTATATACGTGGAAAAACCCCCTCCAAACCAGACCGGTGCAAAAAGCTGATATACAAGAAAAGGAGATTTGATCATTAGTCCATGCTCTGAGCGGCTTGTCAACATCTCAGGAGAAAAAGATATAAGGCCCCAAATTCACATATTCAGGAGAGAACCTTTTGAAAAGCAGCCATTTGAAACTGCCAACAAACTGAAGACAAAAATGAGATTTGATAGAGGTGACAGAGCCTACAGCATCAGATTAGCTCTTTGTTTGTCACAGCGAGCAAAAGATGCGGCGTTCGGTCTGACAGACTCGCTCGTGACCTTTATTCTGCCAAGCCAAATGAGAGGGAGGACAGTGAATGCCATTTTGCATCCTGGAACTGTTGCTTGAGAAGCTTGTAAACAGTGATTTGAATAGAAAATGAAAAATCTGAGCACTGAGACTTCATACTGAGCTGTCACTTCTCCGCTTCGCCATTTGCCATGTGTTGTGTTGAGACAGAGGTTCAGTTGTCAGCTCACAGAGAAACACACAGACGACAAAAAGCCCACCACGTCTGGACGACTCTTCAGAAGGATCTTGCAGCTGGATAACACTCAGCACAGGAATTCTCAGTTCTCTGCCCTCCTCACTCTTTCCCTCCTACTCTCTGAAATCCTGAAACTCCAGGGGAAAGCGTGTTGTTGAAAATTACCACCAGTACCTGCAGGACTGTCATGGCAAGAGGTGAGAGAGAATACTGAGGAGGTGGAAAAGTCCTGTTTCATGATGGATATCAAGTTGTGGATGCCCAATCACTAAAAGTGTTCAAGGCCAGGCTTGGGTTCTGAGCAACCTGGTTCAACAGAAGTTGTCCCTGACCATGGCAGAGAGGTTGGAAATAGATGATCTTGAAGGTCATTTCCAACCCAAACCAATCTATGACTCTATGATCCCCTGTTATTTGCACCAGGAATGGTGCCTGCTGCTGATCCACACAGTAATTCCTATGAGAAAATCACATTATTTTGGAAATATGGCTTTCCTTCTTCTCCACAAGTCCAGTGAGAAGAAATATAACAGAGAGATTAAAGGACAAAAAATATGATTAAAAGGAGAAGCAATTCCAAGATACAGAACATTTCTGCTCAGTTCATTCATTTTTTTATATGTCAAAATAGTTACATCCTTCTTATGTTCTCTTATTCAGTTTTTTGTTTGGCTTTTTTTTAATGTATAATATTTAGTACTTCAGTCATTTCTTTTCAGATATTTTTTTTCTTGTTTGTACCTTTCTGTCAGTGAGGACAGACCAATCCAGTCTCAAGCAAGACATTGTCCTTGGAGTAGCCTCTGAAGCGTTCCTCTGTCTCTTACACAGGGACATATGTTTTTCCATTTGATTCCAAATGACTTAGACAAATCTCAAGTTTCTCACATCTTTACCAAAAACTTACAGGCCCAATATGCTTTGCTTTAGATGTTTCTTTTCTTTGTACTGTTAAGAAAAGAAAACTGAAGCTTTTTGATATCAATCAGATGCAAATTCTGTCAACTCACTGACAATATTTTGAGCATATTTATTTATATGTAGACACTACTAAGATTTTTCAAATGTTTTATGGCCAGTCTGTCTTTGTTCTTATTTAAGATATGAAAACCATATTATTTAAACTTCCTCCAGTGGATATGTCTATTTTCACTGAATTACACGAGTTTTATGGCAGATGTGAGTATGGAAAAAGCTCAGTTGCATTTGTCTGCACTTTAGTAAACTATTCAGTGCAGATTTAACTGAGCTAATGATGTCTGCTGGGATGGAGAGTGATAATATGCGGTCCAGTTCTGGGCCCATCAATGCAGGAGAGACATTGAGGGACTGGAGCGTGTCCCGGGAAGGGAACAGAGCTGGGGAAGGGGCTGGAGCACCAGCAGATGCTGAAGGAGCTGGGGGGGCTCAGCCTTGAGAAAAAGAAGCTCAGGGAGACTCTTTGGCTCTGCAAAGCTCCCTGACAGGAGGGTGCAGCCAGGGAGAGTTGGGCTCTGCTGCCAAGGAACAAGGTACAGGACAAGAGAAGAGGTCCTCAAGCTGTACCAAGGGAAGTTTAGATTGGACATCAGGAGGAATTTCTTTACTGAAAGGGTGGTCAGGCATTGGCAGGGGCTGCCCAGGGAGGTGGTGGAGTCCCCATCCCTGGAGGTGTTCAAGAAATGACTGGACATGGCACACAGTGCTCTGGGCTGGTTGACACGGTAGCTCTGGGTCAAAGGTTGGATCCAATAATCTTAGAAGCCTTTTCTACAAGTAATGATTCCATGGTTCTATAAAGACTATAATCCTGATATTACAAGAGAAAGCACAGTCTGACAAAAATCTACCCAGAATTAAATATTTGGGTGGTTACCTTGTACAGCAGTGCTTTGATGCAATAGTACTGCTAACAATATGCCAAACGCCGTGGGAATATAAACTTGGTTTTTGATCACATAGTGATGCACATCTTCAGCAAAGCCTGCCTTACCTCCCTGAAGTCAATCCTTGATTTAAGAATGTCACAGAATGAAATCCTGGATCTGAATATGCTTTAATTTTTATTGTTTCAGCCAAATGACAACCACATAATAGGTCCCCATCTCAAAATCTGTTACCTGCCTAGTTTCAGACCAATAACCCGGGGGCAAAAGGCTTCATCCTGTTATTAGTGTGTTGACTCATTATTTGACAGAAGTTTTGAGATGCTGCCTGATTGAATTTGCACCATAAAGGTCAATAATGTTACTGAGACATTCCTTTTGATGCCCACAGTCTGTTTGCATCCCTATTGTCCTGATGCCCTGCAGATAGGAAGAGAAACTTTGTGGGGTGTGTAACACCCTCTCATCTCCTAGAATTTGCAGCTGGGATCCACTTCACCAAACAATGCACATTTATTGACAGGTAGTCTGACAGCTTTTTTAAGCTGCTTGGCAGCTTGTTTTTAGCAACACATTGTCATGTTCAGTGTTATCACATTTCTTTTAGATTTGTGTGATACTAAAAGGCCAAACCTCGGAGGCATCAATATGGGGTGCAAAGCAGGACTAGCTCCAAGACACCCAGGAAAATACACCTTAGGGGTCCATTGATTTTTCTTCTAAAAATTTATGTCTACTCACTTTCCAACCCTGTCATTGACAAGCATCTTAACAGTTGTTTCCCAAACAGTTGCTTTAGGTTGGATTTTTGTTGTTTCTCTTTACCTCCAGCTTGGAGGTGTCTGAGGCAACTAAAGTGAACAGTGTTCACAAAACTCTTTAAATATCTCTGAAATGGGATTCAAATCACTTTCCAGAAAACTTAAGAAAGAATAAGGCACCTTTCTGGGAATGTGATGTGTTAGTCAAACTCTGCACTGCTAGGAGTACAATTGACCACAAGCAGTGAGGAGTCATTGCAGTGCTCAAGTTCAGCACCTGCAGAAGTTTGTAGTTGCAATTCTTCTCTCCCGGCAGTGAGGGACACAGAGCATGCCAGTAATCCAAATTTAGATGCTGCAAGGGGCAGCAAAATATTTTGTGCTGCTCAAACAGGTGAGTAGAAATAATTTTGTTTGATTCTTGCTCTTTTTGTATCAGGGTCAGCTTGATAGATAGTGAGGATTAATATCTAGAGTTGTTAAGTTCTCATTATTTATTTTCTAAGTAAAATAGGCTTGTTTTGGAGATAAATTTGCATGCCTTTAGAAGCTGTCTTTTAGGGCATAAAATATAGAATATAAATTCTATCACATGTGCCCTCCAAACTGAGCCTGTAACTTTAAATAAAGCTGTCAGGATTGTGCAGCAAAGGGATTCTTCCCCTGGCTGTATTCTGTGTGGAATTTCAGAAATTGTACCCTCCAATTACCCCAGCTGTAACTAGCCAAGACAGTACTTAATAAATCTGGTCCAGTTCAAAAAGCAGAACCAAAAAGCTGTCTGTATTCCCAGCTTATGGGGCTGTCCTTCAGAGTTATATCAGCAGCAAAAACTGCTCCCACTACATGTTGTGTCCAGAAGAGGAGAAACAACTGGAAGGTCCCAGAAGCAGCTGGCAAGTAACAATTATTGAATTCCAGATGGATCTAAAAAACTAGTGATACCTCCTGGGAAACTTTGAAAAACATTTTACTTTGCAATGATCCTGTTCACATCACACTCATTTTGAATATTTTCTTTTTCCCTTTGTTCTTGGCACAGAAGGAACAGATGAACTCCTGAGAAATAATTCCATTTTGAGAGACCAGGCCCTGCTAATAAAGGCAGAGAGGAGAAATAGGACAGGAAGAATTGCCATTCTGTTGTGGTTTCAGACATCAGCTGTTCATTTGTGCTGTTCACTTTGTGCAATTTCTGTAGCTAATTATTTTTTTAAGGATTTTACTAGAGCCACAGGATAAGACAGGTTAGAAACAACCTTTGTAGCAGTTCACCTGGTCCAGTCCCCCCATCAGAGTGGGGCCAAATTTGATTGCATAGAATCACAAAATCACAGAATGGTTTGGGTTGGAAGGAACCTTAAAGATCATCTTGTTCCACCCCCTGCCATGGCAGAGACACCTTCCACAATCTCAGGCTTCTCCAAGCCCTGTCCAACCTGGCCTTGGACACTTCCAGGGATGGGGCAGCCACAGCTTCTCTGGGCACCCTGTGCCAGGGCCTCTCCCAGTCACCTCAGGTCCTCAGCCAGTGAGGTTTGACTGTCTCCAAGGATGAAGATTTCTTAGTTTCTCTGGGCCCTTGTTCCAATATTTGACCACTTGCATGGCAGGAAAAGGGTCCATGGCCCCTCCAGGGGGCCCTGCCAGGATCCAGATGGGACAAGACAAAACACAGATCTGAGGAGAAGGCTACAGTGTAGGTCCGAATTCCACCCAGGAGGCAGGGTCAGAGACAGGACTGGAGACCAACAAAACTAGAGCTTAGGTCAAACACTGACTGAAGCACAGGTTTGAGTTTAAATGAGGCTGCTATGTCCACAGGCCAAAGGGGTGGAGGTCCAGGAGAGGCTGGTCTGGGCCATCAAGACATATCATGAGTATGGTCTGGGCCATCAAGACAAGTCATGATCCTGACACCAAGAACTTTCCCATAAAAAGCCACACGGCCCGGGGCTGTTGTCTGTTTCTCCTGTTTTTCTCTCCTATCCTTTGAAAAGCAAAGCTTCTTTCTTTCTGGAAAAAACTTGGCCCTGTAAGTGTTCACACAGTCTTTACTCACCATGTCCTGCAAACTGGAACTCAGCCATGACCTAGAAGGATCTTGGAGTAGGATGGGAAGGATGGTTCAAACCCCACTCAAGCATGGCCTCAGACTTCTCTTTCACAGCATGCTAAACAGATAAAATGCTCCTGACATGTTCAAAATGCTTTCATGACAAAAGATAACAATTCTGTGTCGTGCCTCAGTGCCTGAAGGGCTCCAGGAATGTTTTTTTTTTCCTGAGCACACCATTAAGCAGATATATTTGGTGTTGGCTGCTTTCTTTTTCTCCCTTTTCCTCAGAGACATCCATGACAGTGGTGCTCAGTACTCCAAGGTGGCACAGACAATTTTTGCTCTTTCACAGTCAGAGCACTCACTGTATTCAGGAAAGAAATTTCCACTTAGGTCTGACAGGCAGAGATCTGGATTTTGTGGATGTAGTAGGTTGCCTTTTACTGCTAAGGTGCAATTAGGGTGCAATTTATCTTCAAATGTGCAGTAGGAAAAGGATATCCAATTGATTTCCATGCTTTGCAACCTCAGGTTTTGGTCACACCTTGGCTTCTCCTTTTCTCTACCAATGACACACAGCTGACAAACCCTGAAATTTAAATTCTTTGGCTAACTCAAATCCAGGGTATGATATTGGGTAACACCGAGTGCCCAATGATAGACAGAAGGTCAAAATTTAGTAGGATCCCTTGTGGTTTTATAGTCTATGCAATGAAAGCCATTAACTCATTTTGCAATATTGAAAGATGATGGCCTCTGGCATATTAATCCTTCAAATAACTCTGACTTATAGCCCCTTTGGCTATAAAGCCTTACACTTTTCCTCCAATACCATAGAACTGGAAAATGCACTTAGCCTGAAAGTTTCTAGATTAACTATGAAGGAGAAAAAGATTCTACCTCTAGGACTGTACATGCTGTAATATTCTGAAATTCTCCTGCCAAGCTTGAATAAAATTTGTGCAAGTGCTAATTCTATTTGAGAAAGCTCATGAGATACAATTATGCAATGTCTGAGAGCTTATCAATGCAAAGCCAGTCAGCTAATTAAAATCCATTTTGGAAGGACCATCTAGTTTTACAAACAGCTTGTTAATGGCCATCCATAGTTCCACTGCTGTTTATGCCTTAGTAATTAATTTACTAGCCCTAGAAATAGATAGAGAAGACAACACATTTAATAATTAGACAGTTAAACTTGGGTGAGATGCCATGACTGTGTCATCACTCACTGCAAAGCAGGTCTCTATAAATCACATGCAGGTAGAAGCTGTAAAACAGTGGTTAATTATCCTAAAGGAGGACTGATAGCAACTGCCTTTCTTTAAGAAATGTATTTGACAGCTTTGTGGAAGAAGCATTAACAGTAGACATTCTGTCAATTAGAAGAAATTACTGTTTGTCTAGTTTGAATAGCATTGAATATCCCTGTGCTTAAATGAACTCCTTATTTAGTAAAATAAAATAAATTTTAAAACCTTCATCTAAATTTGCCTGAGATAGACTATCCATCAAAATCCTTGCTGCAAAGGTTAATTCCTCTCATTATTAAAATACATCAGTCTTTTGCTCAGCCTGAATTTGTCCAGCTTAAATTGTATTTTGATTTCTTGCATTTAGACTGATTTGGTGAAAGTTCAGCAACTGCTGTGTGACTGACACTCATGCCCAGCACATGTCAAGGTCTGCCATAATTATGTCATGTTATACCTTAATACAATAGTAATTCTATCTTGTTGTATCATTTCTGAAATTATTAACTGCAGCTTTGACTGAACTATTCTATTTTATTTTTTTGTAAACACGTGTCTCCTGTTTGAGCTGTAAAGAAACAATCTGACACTTTGACATCTTAAATAAGAACAGAAAGCATGTTTTCACCACATTAATTAAAGAAAAAGTCAATCATGGTATTCAGAGAAACGGAACCAGATATTTAAGGTAGCAGCTTCTCCATTAACTGTGGATATAATTTGGGATTTCCAGTTAAGCAAACAGTACACTGAAGTTCCAGCACTCCTGAGAAGGTAGACTCACACTTTTGATGCTTGTATCTTGGAAAGGCTTTGTGTTGTGTTTATATTTTGGGAGTCAGAGTGAAAGAAGCGAATTTATTTTGAGTCAGAGAAAGAGCTGCCGAGCTCTGATGAAATATGCATTACAGGGTATACTTGATATTCACTCCTATTTTTTGCTATTGTTGCTGTCAGCTTTTCCTGGAGCAAGGACACATCTAACAGACCCACAAAACAATAGACTGCTTCAGCAGTCAGAGTGCAGATGCCTTTGAAGAAAAGTCTATGAGTAAGGTCTAAGTAATTCCACAGGATCACCTTTATTTCCCTCTGTTTCATCAATTTTAACAATGGACGGGTCACCACTGGTAGCAGGTCAGTGTCCCATGAGCTGGCCCAGTGTCTCCTGTAGGTGCAGAAGAAGAGAGAATAAAGTACTGCTGATTTTTGGATTCTGCATCTCCATATGAACAAAGATGCCATTAGTAAGATTTTCTCAACACCTTGTTTCAAGAACAGTAAAAGTCAACAAGAATTTCAAAAGCACATTCACTCCCTGGCTCAAAAAGTCCCACCAAGAGATCTGCAATATGAGTTCTGGTGTCTGCCCAGTCTCAGAAACAGCTCCCTTGGCTGTGTTTGGGGGACTGTGCTCACCAGTGGAGAGCTGGTACAGAAACAAGGAACTGATTAGAAAATGATTGTTAGGATGATAAGTGTTTTCATCCTGGCAAACTGAAAAATATCTAGGATGCTCCTAAAATATATAATATAAATGAGGTTCTTGGAGCTAGATGTTGACTGCAGCTGCTTGGTCAATCCTTATTGTGATCTTTCCTAACAATTCTTATTGTTGGCATTATGTTCACCAGCCAGAGGCACCTTGCACATCCCACAGAATTTTCAAATTCTCCCCAAAATTGCACTAATCCACAGTGTAAGAGGGGTGAATCCTATCCAAGCTAGTGTTGTATACTCCATCCCTGCTGCACTGATCTCAGTTTAATTTTGCAGGTTTTTGTCTCCAGAAATTCCTACTGCAACACATTTTGACCAAAAAATTGACTTCATTTGCCTACAAAGCAAATGGTCTGACCACTGAGAATGAAAAACATGATTTATTTGTGATTTATTTCTGCCAATGAAAATACAATTTGAGGACTAGGATATACAGTTTTCTGTAGAACTCTGGCACAGAACAACAAACCCCTTGGATGCCTGTGCAGTTGGTGTGCGTGTCTGCTCTGCTGTGAAATGCAGTCGCTTTTTTCTGACCAAAACATTACAATCTAGATGTTTTCCACCCATATATTGACAAAATCTGCATAATCTGATAATTCAAATAGTATATTTTATTGGGTTTTACAGACAGCAAAGTTTGACCATGCCTGTCCTTCTCTTTCAATGCCTTTCAGTTGTTTCTCCATATGTTTGGTTCTAACAGAAAACTGTAATGTCTTTGAGCCAGGGACTTTCTGCTCAGATGGTCAAACTTGTTCAATCTTGTCCAAGATTTCAATGAAACCAGAGGTCCTTGTGTCTTTATTTATCACACAATAGATAATAATATCTACAATATCTCATTGTAACAATTCTATTTCCACTCTTTTTTAAATGTTTTTTATTCCTTGCCTGATATTTGAATGTCCTCCAATAAACATCTCAGAAAATTTCATTTATAGAGAAAAATTAGGATATTTTGACCACATATTCTGCGACAAAATAAATAAGGACAAGATGGATGAGGCTCAAAGCATGTTCTAGTGGAAGGTGTCCCTGCCTGTGGCAGAGGATTGAAACTAATTAATCTTTAAGGTCTCTTCCAACTGAAACCATTCTAGGAGTCTGTGAAGTGTTGTTTTCCAATTAATTTATTTTTGCAGAAGATGACACCAGGTGTGGTGGGGAGCAAAGGTTATATTAAATAAAAGTATTAAACATTTTAAAGTGCTTCATTGTCTTAAATTTATTAACCTGATTATTATTTTTTTAATACTCTGGAAGACAAAGACACATCCCCAAACCATGGGGGTCTGTCAAACTAACTGAGTGAAAACTCTCTCAGCTGTTCCTGTTGGACCCTGTCTTAGAAAGGCATCCAAGTCTGCATAATGAGATGCGGACAGATGGTGTTAGGATGGGGCAGAGGCCTCAGTGTCTGATGCCTTAAAGAGTTTCTCCTGAAACTCTTTCCAGTGGTTTCTGTGCTATTCAGGCAGCAAAACCTGAAAGGCTGCTCCTCACAGTCCTATGGAAAACAAGTGAGGCCAAATCCAATTTATTGTATCATTGCTGAAACTTCTTAAGGAACATTGAGTGGCCTTGCAACTTTAAAAAAAAAAATGTATAGAGAGGGTAGGGGGAGAGCAGAGAGGGGGTGAAAAAAGGCCTGCTGCCAAATTGTGATTTAAACTGAGATCGGCATCAGCAGACATTTCCACATCAGCCTTTAGCACATCTGGTCCAGACCAAACAAATAGAAGATTTATTCTGTCAGTGAGATCATTTAGCATTCCTTTTTATGCTTCAGAAAGAGCCTGTACCTGTCAGTCACCAAAGCACTAGGCTTTTGGTGGCTGGGCTCTGTTGCTCTTTCTGACTAGCCTTGATCTGAGACTTCTAAGAAGGCTTGTGTTCACCCGCTCCACCTGGGAGACCGGTATCCATGCCAAGTTCATTTCCATAGTCTTACAAAAATCTCCTGGAGGATTTCAAACATCTGCTCATAAGTAAAGAAACATTGTCTTGAGATATAACAATAATATAAAGGGCAACTGAACCTTCCTCGCAAATAAAACTAAGCTAATAAATTATTTTGTTTCAACAGTTTTATACAATTCAAACAAAAAACTGAATAGAGCTAAACAGGCTCACACACACATGAAAAATCAGGTGTGAAGGGGTTTCTTCTAACACCTTCTGATACTTTTTTTATTTCATTTTGGTCAAGAGATTTGTTTTGGCATTTTTTGTTTTCTGAGCACTTGATGATAATTATTGAAAGGAAGAGCTGAGGTGAGCAGTTTTAATTAGCAGCAGCGAGCCCAGTGTGGCACACAGGGGGATGCTCTGAAGTGGGGGAGGCAGAGGTGCAGCTGGAGGTGAGTAGGCTGGGGAGTCCTGCAGACAGGACAGGATAACCCAGGATATGAAGGGTCCCTGTCCTCTCTCACCTGGCTGGACAGTGACTTAAGGGAGAGGGGGCAATGGTGGCCAGTCCCTGGCTGGCACAGCAGGAACATCTCTGTGAGTGCCCCTCCTCCCCAGGTGCCCTGGGTAAAGGGCCAGGGCTGTGCAAGAGGAAACAAACAATGAAGGAGGACAGTGGTTCATTGAATTAGGAGGTGTTACCGAGGATAATCAGCCTATACCCTGCTAAGATGTCTCTTTGTCATAGGAGACTCCCCCGTGAAGGGAACAGAAGGCCAATGTACAGGCCAGACCTTCTAGGGAAGCCTGATGCCTCCCAGGTTAAAGCAGTGAAGAGAAGGCTTCCTGGTACAACCCTCAGACTATTATTTATTATTGGCTTTTCAAGCTGACAGCAATAGAAGTTGCAACAAGTACAAGATCAAGAGACACTTCAGGGCACTGGGACAACTGGTTAAGAGATCAGAAGAACAAGCAGCATTCTTCTCTACCCTTCCAGTTGCAAGGAATGATGAGGCAAGGAACAGGGAGGGCCAGGAGATGGTGTCTCCAGCAGAATTTGAGGGGTTTTGGTTATGGATGAGTCTACATGACATCAGGCCTGCTGGCATCAGAGAGATACAGCTGTGCCAAAAGGAGAAAAGTTCCTTTGCACAGGGATTAACCGGGGTCACTGAAAGAGCTTTAAACTGCATTTGAAGGTGGAAAGGGATCAAACCAAGACAACTGCACATAAACCTGGGGGGAGTTGCCAACGGCTGTGGGGTGGTGTGCTAGCAAGGCTCTTCAGTCTGCTGCCTCACTGGAGTGGGGGGGTGAAGGTCCATGTGGCAGCAAAGACACCAGGGTTGTTGACGTGTTAGAAGCTGTGGAAGCACCTGAGAATTGTCACGTAGGGATTAGGCTTTTCCTCATAAAATGAGGCAAGATAACCGCTCCAAATGAAGACCATCTATGTCAATGCACACAGCATGGGCAACAAACAGGAGGGTCTGGAAGACTTTGTGCAGCAGGGAAACTCTGATGTAACTTCCATCATGAAATCATGGTGGGGTGACTGGCACAGCTGGGGTCCTTCAATGGATGCTATAAACTCTTCAGAAGGGATTGGCAAGGAAGAAGAGGCAACGGAGTAACCTTGAATTTCAGGGAGAGTTTTGATTATCTGAAACTTTTTGTTGGTGATGATAGAGTTGATTGTTTAGGGACAAGAGGCAGGGGAAGGCCAACAAGGCCAACAAGGCAATCTGTTACAGACCACCCATCCAGGATGGAGAGGCAGATGAAATATTCTACAAACAACAAAGCAAAGTCTCACAATCCCTTGTCCTCGTGGGGTACTTACCAGATGTCTGCTGGAAATGCAGTACAGCAGAGAGGAAACAGCCCAGGAGGGTCCTGGAGTGTGTGGAAGAGAACTTCCTGACACAGCTGGCAAGCAAGCCAACAAGGGAAACAAACTGGGAACTCACCTCCTCATCAGACAGAAAATAGAGATACTTCAGATATGGGGCATGTCAGTTATTAAACATATTTGACAACACCCTGTCACAATTTGAACAGGAACTGAAGGCAGCTGAAGGGGCTGAGGGGGGGTAAGAAATGCAAAATGCAATTACCTGCACTGGAATTTCAGTGTGATCCTAGAATTAAATGCCTTTATTAATAAGAGGTCCAGACAATTTTATGACTGTCAGAACAGGCCAGGACCACTATTTCTGTAGAAGATGAATAGGGGTGGGTAATTGGAAAAGTAGTACTCCTTTGACTTTTTTCATTTGAAAAATTAATGATGTCTGTATAGTTTATTTGTATGCCATTAAAAAATAGGGGTTTAACACTTGATTAATGTATTGCCTATGCCAGCAGCTGGGTGCACAAGGATGTCCAGAGGGGTTTCTACCAAATCCTTCTGCTGTGGACTTGTTCCATGTTCTCCACTGCCTGGACAGATTGTTCCCTTGTGGCTTCCTTAAAGAATTCCATCAACTTCACTAATAAACCTCAAATTCTTATACAAGTGTTTGACATGTCAAAGCACCAATGTTGCTTTAACTGCTTGAATTCTGTTGTAATAAGGACCCATCAGCTTAATCTCATTAACAGACCTGTGGATATTGCTGTTTAATGAGTAATTACAAGGAGTAATGTTCACCCTCATGCTAGTTTTACTTGCTGTTATGTCATTGTAATAGACAACAGTAATATCTTAATTTGAAAATAATGCCCTCGCTCAAAAATTAGTTGGCTCTTCCCTTAAAAAACATCTGCTTAAAAATGAATAAAAAGGGATCAATTTGCAGATGTAGCCTTTGTCATTAGGACACAAGAAGGTGTTATTCAAACAGGCTGAATTCTTTCTAGAAATGCTTATCTCCACAAGCTCCCTTGGTAGTCAGAAACTGGAAAAAAATTCACTTAATGTTAAGATTCATGGCAAGGGCCAAACTCTGAATTCCCTGACTACCCTGCTGGAAGAGCCAAAGTGTTTCTCTCCACTGATTATGGAGAAAAAGTGGAGAGATTTTCTTGTTAAGCTAAAACCAACACTAGCCTAGATATCTTCCCAAAAGGTGTGGAATAAACACAGTACTGATGCTCTGCCCCAGGAGTGAAGCTGTTGGGATTTCATACAAAGCCAACTCAAGTTAGGGGCCAGCTGCAGAGATCGATTTGCTCAGTTCAGTGGCTTGTGTAATGCAAGAGGTCAGAGGAGACAGTCACAGAGCTCCCTGCAGCCCTTTCCAGTCTATGTGTGAAACCATTAAAGCAAAAACTATGGAAACTGAAATCTTTCCCTTGTTTTTTGATGGACAGGTTCCCAGATCTCGCTCCATCACTTCTCTCCTGTGTTATGGAACTCAGTCACATCATTATATCTGTCTCAGATGCAGAATCTAACTAAGAAGAGCAGCAGTCTGTTCAGATAATGAACAGTGATTTAATATAACTGATTTCTTTTCCTGCTCAGCCCTCATAATTTTAGAATGCAGTATCAAAGCCACAAAACAGACAGTTGACCCTTCTATTGACTGATTCTTGCAGTCAAGGAAAAAGGAAATGACCAGAGGAAAGGAGAGGAGGAAAAAACAGATCTTGGCAAAAAGGTGTGTAAAGAAGAAAGAAAGAAGTTGAACAAAAAGGAAAGAGAAACATGGAAGGCTTAATATATGGGATCATTGCACAAACCCATTGCAATTTTACTAGGAACAAAAATGGTGGCAAAATGGCTTTCGGGGAGCTTAAAGGTGATGTTAATCCTCTCCCTGGTTCCAACAGTGTATTATCACTACCTGAAAACCACACAAGCATCAACAGTTGTAAAATGTGTGTCTTGAGATTTTGAATTATATCAGTTAAATAACCACAGAACCAACCCATATCTATTCACAATTCTTAGTCAGCCCAGCAGTTGAGCTAAGCTTCTTATAAATCTCCTTGGAAATTGTTTTGTGAAGATGGTCTTAGACATCTTCTCCTTAATGGTTCTGTGATGGTGAAAGAGACTAAGTTAGACCAGGCTAGAACCAGAGATGGCTAAAGTCTCCTTGTCTATCATGGGAAAAAAACCTAATATTTTGCCTGTGTGGTAGTAACAGAGAGAGATAAAGGAAATCCTCTGAGAATGGCAACCATTTGGATTTTTTGTTTTTTATTTTCTGTACAGCCAAGAAATTGAACCCTCAAGCAGGGTCTAATCATTAATTCCTCCCCAGGGTGGCAGAATAGCTCATCAGTTTTTAGCAGAGCTTCTTCCCTTGATTTGAAGTAAGATGTTCTTGGTCAGCCTTGACTCAGGAACCTGAGGAAATGAACCAAATAATTTGAATTATGGACTGGTCACTTACTTGCAAATTCAGCCTCATGACTGCCTCTTACTCCCCTCATGCACCACGCCACCTGGACTGACATCAGAAAAATACTGAGTACAGCTATGCAGGGTGTTGGGAATCATCTGTCCTTCCTGCAACTATCTCACAGTGAGCCAGCAAGGTCATAGCACAGCTCTGTCCTACCAGGCTGCCCCTTCTGCAGGGAGATCTTTGCATTACCTGCATTTCATTTTGCACTCCTGGGTGGACATGGAGGCTGTAACCCTGTGACACCTGTTCAAGGGGCCCTTCAGGTCGAGGTACCCAGGCTACGGACACAAGACCTAAATCAAAGTGACCTGATCTTCAAAAGCACTGAACTCTGAGTAACTTTAAGAAGAGGTCAACTTCTCTGAAAACTCATTCTCTTTGGTTTAAGGGCCTAATTATGGATCTAGCTACCCAATAGTAAGCATCTCTATGAAAAAGTTCAAAACCAGCTGGGGGAATTATCTACTGAGATCACATTAATTTCAGCACCTTTGAAAATATCTGCCCCAGGTTTGGAAAAGTACATCCCTAACTTGATTTTTTTTTCCTTTTCCCCTTTTGCTGCTAATTATTCGACCCCTATTTTAAAATCCATACAGCACTTTGGAAGCTGTGCTAATTTGTACTGTACCTCTGCACAAGATTCATTCCCATTTCTTTCTTGTGGTTTTCACTACGACATATAATTATTATTGATCTGTTCTTCACTTTTTCTACCTAGCGTCCTTATCCATACAGTAAATTCTGCTTCTAACTGCTTTGCTATTTTTTTTTATAAAGGCAGCAGTCTCTGGTCCTACACTAACAAGACTTGTGGCTTGTTCCTTTGGCAGAGAGACACTTTTTATAATGCTCCCACCACTTATTCTTTCTTTAGTGACAACAGGGATGTTTCCTTTCTATACAAAGATGCTAAAAAAAATATTTCTGATTCCAATTGTCACTATTTGCAAAGGTTTAGTTTTGGCCTCAGTAGGCACTCAGATTTTCATGTCTGGTCCAACCTGATTGTGTGGAAGAACAGGAAAAACAGCAGAGACATGAAGTGTAGAAAATGCACAACAGATTAAGAAACTCACCCTTGGATCATTGTTGTCATGGTCTGCTGTTGGATTCTTCATTATCCTCTGGTTTTCACTTAGACATGCAATCAGCAGTCACATATGACAAGCCATGCTGAAGCTGATTTATTCCCCTCTTGTGGCACTTAATAAACAAGATTTTAACCAGCCTTTGCTGTAACTCCTACAGCAGAAGTTGCTGATAGTCTGCGACCACTAATCAGAAAAGGATAACGTAAAACAACAGTAAAAAATCCCCTTTCTCAGAAGCTGTGTGAAGTTTCATTTATTTTTTTACCATCCAGGACTGAAATTTCTATAGGGTCCTGAAATTTTCCGTGCCTGGGGAGATCCTCATTATGTAACACAAGTACAAGACTCTGCCCACACACGAGAAATGCAAGACATGGGCCCAAATTGACTCTATCCAAAAAAGATATTATTCTTCCTTCCAAACAAGCTAACTAGCAAAGTGACAGACTTAGACCCCTGTGACAAAATTTAATATTTTATATTGCAAACAAAATTGCTGGAAGTAGTAAAAAACTCCAAAACTAAATGAAAGAAAAAAGTATATTTTTTAGGGCTTTTCAAAGACAGCTAGAGGAAACCATATACTTCTATGGAATCTGAAGAATCCCCAGTTTTTAGTAATCAAATTTTTCCTAATTTTCTGTTCTAATTTCTAAAAAGCTTAATTTTTCAACAACTCCTCCTTTTTTCTCTTTTTTCCTCCCCCTGTTCAGACCTACAAAATGTGCAACGAGTTAACACACAGAAGTGTCAAACACTTAAGGGACTTGGCTCCTAAGTCCTCATTATCTTCAGAAATATGTTACAGTGGTAGTGGAAGCCTGTCTAATTTCATATCAATTTGCTTCCAGCCATGATTTTCTGATATACGCCCCAGTTAGTGAACAAGGGACTAACAAAAAATTATGAGCTTTTATAACCACAGATACAATTTGGGAAGAATAATTCTCCAGTAGCACATTCCTCATTAGTCTTACTATCAGGACAGCTTTTTTCCAGTTTTTCTCAGATATCAGGCATCTGAATTTTGTCAGTTTTGGTAATTTGAACCTGTCAGCTCCTGAACACAGGCACTGCAACTTTATTGAATTATTTTAGCAGTGTCATGCCTGAGATATTTTTTTTACCCAGGTAAACTAGCACAATGCTATACAATATTTAATCATGGTTTCTCAATCAACACAGGCCATGGATCATTTCCAAGAGGAGTTTGAAGGTTTTCTATTATATTTCAAAGGTTAAAAGAACTTGATGGTATGGAAGTGTTCTGTCATTTGGTCTATGGGCCAAAAACTGCAACTGGCTCTTCAGCTTGCCAATGTAGACGTAGTTGTGTTGCCTCCTGGACTCCCATGTGAAATTCCTAATTTCTTTATATTCTTCTGGTGTCCTGGGCAGCAGTGGATCTCAGACGTGAATGTTGCACTGAATACCTCATTGGCCCAGGAAAGCTGCAAAAACTACACAGTTTTCTGTTGAAAATAAATCAGTTCCAATATACTTCAGTGAAGCGGGTTGAATAATTATGGGACCTTTTTCCTACTACAACAATAGAATCATAAAATCATAGAATTGTTTAGGTTGGAAAGGACTTCTAAGAGCATTAAGTCCAACCATTCCCCAGCACTGTGAAGGCCACCACTAAGCCATGTCCCCAAGTGCCACATCCACATGCTATGCTCTGGTTCTCTACCATATTTTCTAGAAGTTGTGGCTTGTAAGCACAAACTCCAAGGAGTAAAGCTGAAAATCTCCCAATCTGAGTTGCTGTAACTAAAGCCAAACTTGAGCTTGCAGCACAAAACTTGACAATATAAAAAATTATAAGGTCTGCAAAAGAGAAGGGGGCTGTGTAAAGAAACATACATTCATATACACTTACATTCATATATGCAAACAAAAGCACACTTGCTTCTCCTTCAACTTTTCAAAACCTCTCAGTTCTTATCTCCAGCTTTTGTTCCAGAACCCTCAGAAGTAACTAACTATAAATGGAGCTGTGAAAACTCAATAAACTGGGAGAAGTGCCTGAATTTTGCTTATCTACTTTAAGAGGTTTCAAGAAATATATAGATACTCCACAAAAGCACAGTGAAATTGTGTTGACGAAGGTGTCAAAATATGTACATACAGGAAGGGATAGCTTGATACAAATTTAGACTTAAAATGGTTTGTTTTCCTGAGGTTGGAATCTGCCAGAACGTTCACTTATCTGTCGTATATCTGTGATGTTGAATGCATTTTACAAGAGCAAGAAAGCAACTCAGCAAAGATTTCAAGAGAGACTAAAGTGTCATCTAGGAATGACTTCTTAGCCATGGGTCATGGGAGAACTTATCAATATAATACAAGAAAACATGAGAAACATCAGCAATTTTTTAATGTGAGATCAAAGGAGTTTTGCTTAAGTGCAAGGCAAGGGATTCTTTGAAAAAGACAAAAATAAAGTGTGTGCAAACACTGCAGCAGGATTCAAAATATATCATAATGAGGCTGCAGAGTCATATAATAAGTGAGTACAGAGGAGGTCACCAAGATGATTAGACTGATGGAGAACCTCTCCTACAAGTTAAAGCTGAGAAAATTGGGATTTTTAAGTCTGGAAAAAGGTAGCTTCTGGGTCATCTGATTGTGGCCTTCCAGTACTTGAAAGACCCATGAAAGAGAGAGGGAGAGAAGGCAAAAGACCATTTACAAAAATGACAGGGCAAAGGGAAATGACTTCAAATTGACAGAGAGTAGCTTTAGAATGGATATCAGGAAAAAAACCTCTTCACTGTGAGGGTGTTGAGGCACAGGTTTCCAGAGAATCTGTGGCTGTCCCATCCCTGGAAGTGTCCATGACAAGGCTGGATCAACCTGATCAAGTGGAAAGTGTCCCTGCCCATGGCAGGAGGGTTGCAATGAAATGGTCTTTAAGGTCCCTTCTGACCTAAACCATTCTGTGTTTCTGTGATTCTATTAATAAAAGCAGAGCTGTCTGGGATCAGATAAATGCAGTCTGGAAGGGGCCTCAGAAGTCTCTGATTAAACCTTCTACTCAAAGCACACAGAGCTGTAGCTCTGGGCTTGACCCAGGTCGTTGCTCAAACCCCCCGAGGAGCGAAGATGTACAAATACTTTGAGCAACACCTCCCAGTGTTTGAGTGCTCACCTGGTGGAAGTTTCTCTTTAAATCTTGTCTGAAATTCTGTTTCAGCTTATGTCCTTTGGCTGTCCTCATCCTGTCATGCAAAGCCAAGTTCTGCCTCCTTTGACCAGAACAGGATGCATTATTCTAGACATGATCTAAATGTAATGGGTGATTTGAAAAATTGTTGAATCAGAGAATGACTTGTGTTGGAAGGAACCATCAAGATCTTCAGTTTCAAACCCTATTTCATGGGCAGGGATGCCACCCACTGGATCAAGTGTCTCGAGACCCCATCCAACTTGGCCTTGAACACTTCCAAGTCACCAAAGGGAAAAAAAAAAATCAAACAACCATCAATATACCCTTGAGGGGAAAAAAAGACTCTCCCAAACTTACTGTAATCACCATTGTAAAAATACAAAGAGGGAAAATTGCAAGTGAGAGCTGGAAATGGTGATGTTCATACTATTCTTGGCTCAGTCAATGGCCAAATATGGAAATATAAGCAAGTTGCAACCCATCTGTGCCTCAAAGTAAAATGGGCTTGAACAGTAAAGTTTTCAAGCAGGAAGCATGGAATAACATATGTTTATCTAGAGTATCTTACACCATGTGAGTGAATGGATTCCAGGTTTTACTACAGCTTTCAAAAAACACATAGTTTTTAACTCATTATCTACCTTTATGTTTAAGGACCAGAGACCTCTGCAAAAAAATCATATTCATTCTGAAAGTCAGACTATGATGGGAAAAAATCAGCATTTCTAGGTGATTTTCTTTTTAATATATATGTACAACCGGGGTTAAGAAACACTGGGAGTAAAATCTCTCTGTGCACAGACTTCAATTCACCTCTATATGGCTGCCTTGATGTGCATTCTTTGTATATGTACATTATAGTCATCTTATTCCACAGGATTGCCACATTTAAATATTTCAGTTTTTCCATGAGTAAATGAAAAATAGTTCAAATGCTCATTGTTAATTTTCACACCATTCCCTAAAAGTTCAAGGAGCCTTGGAGGTTTTTTTGTGGTAAGATCCTATTTGGATACGCTCACACAAATTATTCTGCTAACAAATAGAATTTTCTCTCTAGGTTTAGGCCTATCCTCATTTGTTCTGCTGTAAGTCTGTAATAACTCCATAAAGTCTACACATATAACCAAGAATGGAAAATTAATGTAATGATGATCAAATATTGCATTGTCTGCTCATTTTGGACTCCGTTTGGACTTACACCAGTGCGATCCCAGGGGAAGATGGCAGCTCCTTACTCTTTCTCCCTTTCTCCCTTCCTTCACATAAACTCTGCCAAAACTGATGACTTCTCTCCCAGCTGGTTCCCAGGAGCCAATTGGTCTTCCCCTGTCTTCCCCCAGCTAATGTGAGCTGGTTTTTCCCTTGTACACAGCTGCCCTAATTCATAGAGCACTTCATCCTTTTCACTTTCTAAATGGAAATGTTAAATTTTTCACAAAGGAGGTGCCCTGGGGGGGAGTTTTGCTCACACCCAAGAATGGATGTCAGTTAATATTTGGACATGATTAATTAACAGTAAACCCTAAGGCAAACTTTGCTATTATGAAAATAAGACAATATTCTAGATTACATGAGTGTCTGCCTATATGATAAAGTTATCCAGATGCTCTGAAATCAACAAAGATTTGTCACAGATACAAAGAGAGTTATTATTTTATGAATTTCATATTCAGATGAATTATTTTTGTTCCTCATACACTGTCTAGGTATGACCTAGGGATGCACCACTATTTGAATTACCTCTCAGACACTTTCAAGCACTGGTATAAAGTTTTCTAATTTTGCAGAAAATTATTCGGAGCTCATATTATTCTCCTAGTGAGTGGTTAATTAGTTAGCTTCCATACAAGTGGAAGGCCAGCCTTACCGTGCAGTATTTCTAAGTCCTGAATTATATTTGCAGCTCCATCTTGGGTGGAAAACAACCTGTGTTTGACAAATAGAGCTGAAACACACCATGGCTCAGCCTGAGAAACAAAAATGAGTTTTTCCAGCAGAAACTAAAGTAGGCCATTGTGTAGGCAAATTAGAGTCACGTAGATTTTAATGGAGTGCTAAAGGAACTCCAGCACTGAAGGACTGAAAACCACATCTGTTTACTGTCAGGGAGGCAGGTGGAGACATACACAGCTACATAAACAGTGCTATTGAATGTGCAATGGAATATATGGCCAGAACCTTAATTTACTGTCCTATCCAAAAGCTATAGGAAAAAGCATAATAGCTCTTCATCATCACCAGAAAAATGCGCTCTTCTTTCACTTCAGAAAATAAGGATGTCAATATTTTTCTGCTATGGAACATTACAGAATCTCTCAAGACAAACTGTTTCACAATCTGAAAATGTTCTCTCACTGTTATTCAGGTATTTTCCTCCACTTCAGGCCCAGATGTCCAGTTCTGGCCCCTCAGACTGGGAAGGACATTGAGACGCTCGAGCGCATCCAGAGGAGGCAATGAGGCTGGTGAGGGGCTGGGAACACAAACCCTGTGAGGAGCAACTCAGGGATCTGGGGGTGTTTAGCCTGGAGAAAAGGAGACTCAGAGGTGACCTTATCACTCCCTACAATTTCCTGAAAGGTGCTTGTCAGGCAGGGGTTGGTCTCTTTCTCCAAGCAGCAACTGACTGAATGAGAGGTCACAGTCTCAAGCTATGACAAGGGAAATACAGGTTGAATATCAGGAAAAAGTTTTTTACAGAAAGGGTGATAAAATACTGAAATGGTCTGCCCAGGGATGTGGTGGAGTCACCATCCCCGGCTGTGTTTAAGAGAGATTGGATGTAGCACTCGGTGACATGGTTTGGTTGAGGTGTTAGGGCTGGGTTGGACTCAATGGTCTTGAAAGTCTCTTCCAACCTTGTGATTCTGTGATTCTGTGTGTATTTGGAGACATTGTGAAATTACATGTTCTGACTATAAGAAAATAACTTCATGATGAGGTCAATTAAAACCTCTGTTTGTTTTGTTTTGTCTTTTCAACAGAAGGATTTCAGAAAAGAAAAAGGTAACTCTTTCCAGAAAACAGACACAAGAAGCTTGGGAAAGTATGAAGCCAAAACAATATAGTCAAATAGCACAGGAGAGTAGTATTTCAAAATATAATTCCTCTTCAAAGTTCAGGAAATAAATTTTTGTCCCCTCACATGAAAAGAAAAATAAAACAATCTCTTGCAAGGCATTGCAAATGCACTTGGAACAAAGAGCTATACATTTGACACCCACAATGTTAAACCTCTAAACGTAACATGACAAAGCCAAAAAATTAGTTAAAATTCTCAACAACCATGAAATTTCAACCCCCCCAATTAAGTCTGCTAATTCATAACAGCTTTTTAAATCTGACTTGAACATTTGTCCTTTTTTAATTGTGGCATGGTTCCATCTCTAATGACAAATTCATGCAATAATGGTTTGTGAGTTTTTATTTTTGCAGATTCTGGATTCCTCTGACAAGTGAGCAGAATTTTCAACCAGTAAAAGTGAATTTTCCTTGGGGAAATACTCAGTTGATATGATTTGTTTCCAGTTTCATAATGTTGTCACTGAAATGTGCCAAGGTCAGATTGAGGCAAAAAAAATCTAAAATAAATATAATAAAGAATCATTTTGGTATAGACACCTAATGTAACATCTTGCATCCCAGAAGTTTTCTGAAATGAGATTGTAGCCAGGTGTGTTTGGTCTCTTCTCCAAGGTGACCAGTGGAAAGATGGGCAGGATGCATGGAAAGGGCCTCAAGTTGCACAAGGGGAAGTCTAGATCAAATTTTGGGGAAAAAAAATTCTGCACTGAAACTGTGGTCAGACATTGGACCAGGCTGCCCAAGGAAGTGGTCTAATCATGATCCGTGGAAGAGCTCAAAAGGCACATGGATGTGGCACTCTGGGATATGGTTTAGTGGTTAATGGTTGGTTAACAGATGATTTCAGAGGTATTTTCCAACTTAAGTATTCTATGAGAGGTATGGTTTAATGTTGTTATTAAGAAGTTTAATTACAAAATGGAAAATAAGAGTATTAATTTTTGTCAATGACTCCAGTTAAACGGTCTGCAAGTGTGCCACAGGAAAATAATTGAAAGTCAAAATTATCATCACAAGTGGATGCAATTCTGTAGGTCTAAGTACAAAATTCTAGAGTTACACAGTAAAAAATGAATTAGCACAGAATGGGAGATGTTTGAGCAGTCAGCACTTCTCCAAAAATGCCTGCCTACTGCAGGAACAGCGACTCTTCTTTGTCATTCTTTTTCAGAGTTAAATATCAGGCTGGGAAATACAAAGATTTCTAAAACAAGTCAAATAATTTCACTGTACTTTGTGGCTTCAGCTGGACAATGTATGTCAATAAAAATAGCAAATGGATCTAGAGGAGAGTAAAAGAGAACCTTAGTTCTACAGAGAATGCAAGAATGGGCAGAGATTGAAAAGATGAGGACAATTCAATTAAGTTGGAGGAAGAGATGTAGCTGGTCCTGTAGAGTTCATTTGGGCAAAGTTCTGAGGCACAGGGTGAGATTCTCAGGGCTGTGCAGGGCCAGGAACAGGATTTCAATGATCCTTGTGGATTCTTTCCAGTGCAGGATATTCTGGGATTCTATGGTTCTATGAAAGACCTCTGAAACTGCTCCAAGAAAAATAAACGTTCACAGAATTCTTTACAATTATTAAAAGACTGCAAGAGGGGTAAAAAGAAAATGCAGAGATTTTTGAGATAACATTATGGTAAAAAAGAGACCTGATACTGATCATGGACACTGCAGATCTTCAATTCTCCAGCTATCTGGATCAGTGATCCCAAAAACTCTTCTTCCTAGAGGATGGATGAATAGCTTGTAAGATGCTTCCTATTTCGCTTTTTGTTTTCTAACTTGGGGTGTGCAGATTTATGCTAGTCAAATCTTACACAGTATTTTAGACATCCAAATGCAAATTATTGTTACAACTGAACACGTGAAGCAGACCTGAATATAAAAAAGACAATAACACTTGTAATAATAATGTAATTTTTTGTGTTCAGAATATTACTTAGAAAGCAACAAGAAGAAAAATAAGACTTTTTAGGAAGCCAATTAGAAAATGTAAAACTTACATCTTGCAATTCATAGATGTAAAACAATCCACACAAAAAGACCTTAAAGGGCAGGAAAGAATGTTTGCCATCTGAAATTTGTAAGATTTTCAGCTATTGCATAACATTGCCTCCAGCAATGAACTTCACCGAATAACATCAATTCAAAGTTTGTGCTACAAATCCGTGTCACTTCAGAGAGAGACTAAGAGAGAGAGAGAGAAAGGAACAGAAAAATAAAGTGCACCCCATATGGAGTTTATACCAAATTATTTAAAAATATGTTTAAAAGTAATCGAAAAATCAGTTCCAGTCAGTGGTGTCTGTCGTGAATCCTGGAAGAACATGGTATGAGAGATCTTAAGCTTTATGGAGGAAAAAGAAAAAGAGCAGGTAACTAGCAAGCACACTGAGGGTGGAGGCAGCTCCTTATAAAGTCACAAAACCTGGTAAATTAAAAAAAATCTTTTTTTTTTTAGTGATGGGAGGCATTTTTAAGTTTAGTAGCTTAGAAGTTGCACAGGCAGAAGCACAGGGAGAGAACATTCACTAAGGGTAGGAATGGACAGATTTTCAGGTGAGCATTTTATTCTATTAGTGGTTTATGATGAAAAAATTATTTATATATTTTTATATTTATATAAGTGATACCACATTATTTCCTATACAAGAGGAAAACAGGCTACCTACAGATGATGGAAATATGTCCTTAATTGCCTTGCCTGATATTTCTACACCAAACCCTCGAAGCACAGGAGCAGAGACCCCTTCTCACAGCAGCACTCCATTCCCCTTCCTTCCCCATCCCTTCAGGCAGATGGTGATCAAACCTGATCCCACAGCTCCCTTCCTCATTTCTGTATCCTTCCCCCTCTCTTCCTCTGTGCTTTCCAGTGGCAGCAATGCTACTGCATCACTTCTGTGTCCTACAAGCAGCAAAATTCCACTTTGCTCCCACTTCAGAGAAGGCCATCTCAGTGCACGTGGTTGGGATTCTCAAAGTAACCAAGCAGAAGAGCATCAGTTTTGCTTGCCTTGGAGTTTCTGCTCATCTCAGGCTCTTGCCTGCTCCACTGCTTTGTTTATGCAGCTCCTTTTGCTGCTCCCTGCCTGCCCTTACTAATGTTGTTTTGACATCGTAGTCGCCAGGTGCCCCAGCACCTCTCCCATCAACAGACACTCATGCAGCAGATGGCACAAATGGGTTGGCAATAATTCAGTGTCTCAGCACTGAATTGCCTTGTCTGGTGCTTGTGATGGTGGCTAGACAGGGTTAATGAAAGTAGCAGGGGAAAAAATATATTAAAATACAGTGGGGATGCCCTTTCAGAGAGGAAAGCTCTTCCATGGGCCAGAAGCACCACTGAAAAATCTCTGTTCCTAATAAGCATGAGCTATATTCCATAGCAAAAGAGGTTTATTTTAGCACCTTGAGTTTAATCCCATTAAAAATGTCAAGGTTTCCCTCATCTCCTTTGATCATCATAACTCCAATGACTTCAGTTATAAATTCTGCCATATATTACAAGACTATGATTAGTTTAGCTATGATGGTCTAAGGATAATAAATAAATAATGTTAGTGAAGGGTGAGAAGAGCTTTCATTAGACCAACAAGTAATTATTTGTGTGCACATACCTGCTGGTATTCTGAAATGCATGGTTAGAATTAGAACCCAATGGTAAATGCTGAATTTTTTTATTCTCCAGCTGAGTTGGTCCCAAAAAACAGCCAAATTTTTTTAATATAAACCCTTCAAAAGAGTTGGAAGTCAATTCAATATGCATAATCATGAAGTTCAGGAATGTTTGGATTCAAGGTTCCAATACTGAGCTCAGTAACCTACAGAAATATGTAGATCATGCAAAGAGTTAGAAATGAGTCATAATCAGTTTCTTTACTCTGCTGGCTTCTTACTCTGAATAAATCACTAGAACTGTTTTCATCCATTTCACTGCTTCTAAATTGGAGATAATATTCCTATCCCAGGGGTACTGCAATGATTAATTAATCACTTCAAGTCACTTGAGATTCGAAAATGTGTGTGTGTGTATATGTAGCTTCACATATGCAGAATATATATAAATATTTCCTTTACTTTGTATGTTAGGCATAAAGGGTGTCGTTCTAGAATCAGCACTGAAATTTTTGAACAAGAATAATCAAAAAAAGCCATCTTGGGAATTCAGGCTGTCAAATTCAAATGACAGTCATATTTCCCATCTCTAAGTTATCTCCAGCTATAAAGTTCTCTCTCTTTCCTTGAAATCGTCTCCTCAGAAGACTCAAGAAGCAAAAGTTATTGATACTGAAGAAATTTCACATTGCTTTCCTTTTCCAGAATGACATGGAGTGATTTGTATTCTGCTTTGTGTGACTTTGTCAGGCATTGTGTATTNGATGGGAGGCATTTTTAAGTTTAGTAGCTTAGAAGTTGCACAGGCAGAAGCACAGGGAGAGAACATTCACTAAGGGTAGGAATGGACAGATTTTCAGGTGAGCATTTTATTCTATTAGTGGTTTATGATGAAAAAATTATTTATATATTTTTATATTTATATAAGTGATACCACATTATTTCCTATACAAGAGGAAAACAGGCTACCTACAGATGATGGAAATACGTCCTTAATTGCCTTGCCTGATATTTCTACACCAAACCCTCGAAGCACAGGAGCAGAGACCCCTTCTCACAGCAGCACTCCATTCCCCTTCCTTCCCCATCCCTTCAGGCAGATGGTGATCAAACCTGATCCCACAGCTCCCTTCCTCATTTCTGTATCCTTCCCCCTCTCTTCCTCTGTGCTTTCCAGTGGCAGCAATGCTACTGCATCACTTCTGTGTCCTACAAGCAGCAAAATTCCACTTTGCTCCCACTTCAGAGAAGGCCACCTCAGTGCACGTGGTTGGGATTCTCAAAGTAACCAAGCAGAAGAGCATCAGTTTTGCTTGCCTTGGAGTTTCTGCTCATCTCAGGCTCTTGCCTGCTCCACTGCTTTGTTTATGCAGCTCCTTTTGCTGCTCCCTGCCTGCCCTTACTAATGTTGTTTTGACATCGTAGTCGCCAGGTGCCCCAGCACCTCTCCCATCAACAGACACTCATGCAGCAGATGGCACAAATGGGTTGGCAATAATTCAGTGTCTCAGCACTGAATTGCCTTGTCTGGTGCTTGTGATGGTGGCTAGACAGGGTTAATGAAAGTAGCAGGGGAAAAAATATATTAAAATACAGTGGGGATGCCCTTTCAGAGAGGAAAGCTCTTCCATGGGCCAGAAGCACCACTGAAAAATCTCTGTTCCTAATAAGCATGAGCTATATTCCATAGCAAAAGAGGTTTATTTTAGCACCTTGAGTTTAATCCCATTAAAAATGTCAAGGTTTCCCTCATCTCCTTTGATCATCATAACTCCAATGACTTCAGTTATAAATTCTGCCATATATTACAAGACTATGATTAGTTTAGCTATGATGGTCTAAGGATAATAAATAAATAATGTTAGTGAAGGGTGAGAAGAGCTTTCATTAGACCAACAAGTAATTATTTGTGTGCACATACCTGCTGGTATTCTGAAATGCATGGTTAGAATTAGAACCCAATGGTAAATGCTGAATTTTTTTATTCTCCAGCTGAGTTGGTCCCAAAAAACAGCCAAATTTTTTTAATATAAACCCTTCTAAAGAGTTGGAAGTCAATTCAATATGCATAATCATGAAGTTCAGGAATGTTTGGATTCAAGGTTCCAATACTGAGCTCAGTAACCTACAGAAATATGTAGATCATGCAAAGAGTTAGAAATGAGTCATAATCAGTTTCTTTACTCTGCTGGCTTCTTACTCTGAATAAATCACTAGAACTGTTTTCATCCATTTCACTGCTTCTAAATTGGAGATAATATTCCTATCCCAGGGGTACTGCAATGATTAATTAATCACTTCAAGTCACTTGAGATTCGAAAATGTGTGTGTGTATATATGTAGCTTCACATATGCAGAATATATATAAATATTTCCTTTACTTTGTATGTTAGGCATAAAGGGTGTCGTTCTAGAATCAGCACTGAAATTTTTGAACAAGAATAATCAAAAAAAGCCATCTTGGGAATTCAGGCTGTCAAATTCAAATGACAGTCATATTTCCCATCTCTAAGTTATCTCCAGCTATAAAGTTCTCTCTCTTTCCTTGAAATCGTCTCCTCAGAAGACTCAAGAAGCAAAAGTTATTGATACTGAAGAAATTTCACATTGCTTTCCTTTTCCAGAATGACATGGAGTGATTTGTATTCTGCTTTGTGTGACTTTGTCAGGCATTGTGTATTATACTGCAGTCTGGAGCACTGAGAGGCACAACACAGCTCCCACCACTGCAGCTATGAGGGTAAGAAAAAGGGAGGAATAAAGTAAAAACTGTATTTTAAGGAAAACATTAAGGTGGGTTCATTTGGGCTTCTTATGCAGCATCACTAAGCTTCAACTGTTGGGCTTAGAAGTCTTTTCCAACCTTAATGATATTATGATTCCAAGATAACATTCTGAAGTATCATACACAATGCTGGGTAAATGATCACTAAAAATGTGGTTGGCTGTTCCAAGCTGCTTTCTGGACCTATATGCATAATCATAGGACCAGCATGTAAAAATGAGGCAGTTCTTCAAATTTATTCCTAGATTTCTTCTTAGAGTACAAAAAAACCAAAATATTTGTAATATCTTTTTATTTTTTCGTAAATTCTTGGGGTTCTAGCTTCTTAAAAGAGAAACTTAAATAGAGCCTCTCATGTGATCACAATGTGATTGAGTCAAAAACCAGACATATGTTTTTCACTGTTTTCTGCTTTTAAGCTGTGTGGATTTTGCTCTTAGTAGAAGGAAATAATACATACAGGCCTGGCATAATTTTTCAGCTCAGCTTTTGTTTCTCACATGATCTTGGGCAGGTGTTTTAAGCCCATATTGGCTCAATTCCCCATCTGTTGATCAAAGCTAACGTCTAGACCAAGTAGAGTAAGTCAACAACTTCAGAGTAAAATAATTTTCCGCCAGATTCACCAGAATAAAAAAAATTGAGAAAACACATCAAGTCCACAAAAGTTTTTGGTACAGAAACCAGAAGGATACTGTGGATCCAGTGACACCCCTTTGGTGAAGAAAGTCTGCCTGCCACACATGCTGCAGATCTCTGGGATAAGCCAACTTTTACAGTTGTCACCCTTATAACTAATCACACACGTAAAAATTCAGAGTAATAAACTTCCAGGTCCCAGCAGGACTCTTGTTCCTGGTTTCTTTACATGACATTGACAGACTTCCATTCTTTATTTTGTGGATGTGGATTTGTTGCTTAACCTCAGAGGCTCTTAAATTTCCTGCTCTTTTTGTGGCTCCTCTCACTGGCTGTCTATTGCACAGGCAGGTGGAAACCCATTTGCTTTGAGAAACATTCTGGTCTAGTGAGCCCTGCAAACACAGGAGCATCCTTCCTCTTCTAAAAACTCAAGCTGTTTTCATTGTTTTTGCTATTATATTCTGCCACAATGCAAAAATACCAAATAATGAAGATTCTTAGAAATTCTTCCCTGTGAGGGGAGCAAGGCCCTGGCACAGGGTGACAGAGAAGCTGTGGCTGCCCCTGGATTCCTGGAAGTGTTCAAGCCAGGCTGGACAGGGCTTGGAGCAGCTTGGGATAGTGAAAGGTGTCCCTGCCCATGGTAGGGGGATGTAATTAAATAATTTTTAATGTTCCTTCCAACATAAGCCATTCTATGATCCTATGATATTTCCCCTGTTAAAGCAGAGCAAGAAATCAGAAACTGTCAAATGTTTGGAAACTGGAAATTTGAACAACCAAAGAGCTGAAATCCAAAAAATCTAGATAGCTAAAATTATTTCACAGCTGTTCTAGTCACAAAATACTTCTACTTTCAGCAGGATCTAATTCCCCCCATCCTTCAAAAAAACGATTTTGTCGAAAAATGGTCATACTTCCTGAGCTGAGATTTTCACTCATTTCTTGTATTTTTGAGTAAGTGTATAAAATAAATGTATTTTTAGATAAAGTAAGTTGCTAGGAGGCAGAAAAGTATCTCTTCTATAAACACTGGTGAAAAATAGGTACAAGTATTACTCTCTTGCTCTTTTAGTAAAAGTAGGCATTTAAATCTGATGTGTGCAGAAATTTTACAATGGAAGAGACTAAGAAGTCCTTTGCCTTCCTTCTCATTTTGCTTTTAGTTTGGTTTCCCTGTATCCCACGTTTCAAAAAATGGTCATGAGTTTGTGTGTGTATGTGTGTATAATGACATAACAACATCTCAATTAGATCTGTTCTGTAATGGGCTCATTAGTATAAATGTGTGTGATTTGCCTCTGCTCTGCTACAGAGCTGAAGTTAATCAGATGAACTTCAAAGGGCAAACGGAAGGATTATGCCTCACCTCATGGGGACACAGCCCTTCCTTTGAAGTACCTGTTGGCATCCAGAAAGTTCTGTCAAGTCATCAATACGTTTTAACTACCTTGGGGTAGTTTCCTATCTTTTTCTTCTGACGTAAAATGCTTTCCTTTTTCTCTCATGTAAATATCCTGCTTGGCCCGATGGGATCTGGAGCCCCAGTTGATGCCCTGAGTGCCATCACCATGGCCAGAATCGACCAGTCATCAAACACTTCCTTTTTAGTATCCAAGAGAAGTAATTTGGTTCTTGACAAGTTATACAAGTACATATAGAAAGCAGTGCTGATATTAGGAAGTCTTCAACTTCCAGCTAAGAGGGGCCCATACAAGTGTTAACCAGGGTTATCCTTGTTAATTCAGAATCAGTTTTTCTGCATATATAAGTGTTCACTCAGTTTCACGATTAAACAAAATGTCAGAGCTAAAATATATGCCTGCACATTACTACTAACAGTAGACAAGTCAGGCTTTTTCTCCTCTGTTTATTCAACAGCAAACCACTGTTATTTGCAAAACAAAAAAGCAACACAGTGAGAACACTGAAATCCTTTCTATTTCTTTTTTAAGAGCTCAGACTAAACCACACAAAACCAGTCAGTCATTTCTTCCCTGCCAACTGATTATGCAGCCATGTTGTTTGAAAGCTTGCATAATTTACATTAGCATGCCTAAGATCTCAGGTGACTATGCCTTTGAGGCCAGCATGATAGCCCCAGTGGACCAAGATTTGATATTCTTCCCAATATCTGACCCTTTTTTCCTTGTTAATTATCGGCAGACTTCCCTGGCCTGGGCCCGGATCTGCACCTGTTTCCCATCTCTGAGCAGCTGCTAATTAGGTTGCAAATGGTGGGGCTGGGCAGAGCTGGCCACACAGGCTTCAGAGCCCATTGATCAGGCTGGCGTGCCAGGCACACAACAATTATTGCCTTCTGAACTTCCCGCAAGGAAAGCTGCTCCCAGGCACCACATTGTATTGAAATTAAAAATTGTATCACTCCTCACCCTGGTGATGGGTAACAGCGCTGCTCCAAAGGAACAAGGGACAGCAGAGGATGAATATTGGATCCAACACTCCCCTTGTGCAGTGAGAAATAATAAATATATTGAGTTATGTATGTTTAACGTGGAGGCGACACCAATGGAGTGTTGTTGATGTTTCTCTTAAAATCATTTATTTGTCCTGCTGGTCCCAAGAAAAATTGACTTCTGAATCTTTTCTTGGAAAGAGAGTTGTGAATTCTCCTAAAAAGCCTTATGCTGACATAATCCTAAAAAAAATTATTTTGATCAGTGGCATTTGAGGAACACCTCAAAACAGGGGGTTAACTGTAGCAACCCTGAGCAATTTAAGCTAAATTTTAAGATTGGCAGTGTCTTTGGTACTCAGAGAAAAGGGGAAGTACATTAAGACCACAAAGGCTAATTAATTTATTAGTAAATAAATAAATAAATGTTATTTCTGGCCCAAATAGTGAAAAGTGATAAATGTTTCAGAGAAGCTGAGAAGAGTGCCTCATGAAAAGGATTAGGTGACTCCCTCCCATTCCAAGACATGTCAAGAAATAGGTAATATAAGTTATCCATGAAGTATATGAAAACCCTCTTGGTTTTATCACAATAAATACTGAGATTTTGGAAACCTAAAGATATATTGATTACTCCAAAATTCTGCAGATAGGCAAAATATGGTATAGAGAAGCTAAAGTGACTTACTTGAGTAGGTGAAAAGGGTTTCTGCAAGTGAGGAAGGGATTGTAAATGTATCTTGTACTGAAACCACTGAAACATTCTTCCACCCACATGGAGATGTATCTGCTTCCACTGTGATGGAGGATCTTCATTGCCAATGGACTGCATGAAAGAACCTTCTTTGTGGTTCTAGGTCTTCAATCCAAGAAAGAAAAATGAAACACAAAAAACTAACACTATTTTTTAAATGTTTCTATCACTAAGAGGAATTACAATGAAAAACTCATGGGTCTTTACCCAAACTCACAACGACCTACTCTCACCTGTAAACTGAGACTTCTGCAGTCCAGAGGATTCTCTGCCAAAGGAAACCTTCTGAAGCAACTTTGCATAGAATGCAAAATAAATGAAAGATTTTCATAAGCAGAAAATCATGTGAAACTCACCCTATAAATAATTCACTGTGAATTATTTGCTTGTCTTAGGATCTGTGGGCCAGATTCCCAGCTGGTGTAAATCCACATGATTTTCTCAGCTTCAGTGGAGCTCTGCTGATTTACACCAGCTCAGGACCTGACCCAGTGTGTTGATCAAGAATATCTCACCAGCATAATAGGAACGGGTATGCTTTGGGAAAAAAAAGAAAAACAAAAAGGAGTGACATGCACTGAAAACAGTAACAAAACAGTTCACCAGCTGTTCACAATCTTAATATGTGTGTGGATGGTGTGAAGGAGATAGAAAGCCCTTTGTGCAGGCTAATAGTGTGCTAGGAAGCTGCAGCAGGTGAAAAAAACAATAATCATCTTCCCAGTTTCTCAGGAAATGATGATCTGAAACAATAGTTGGCAGCTTAACTCTTGTCAGCCTGTTGTTTTACAAAATTCAGCATTTCCTGTACTTTGAATTTGTATTAGCAGAGGATGAATCATTGATGCTGCCGGATCCCCTCATTTTTTATATACAGCAGAATGAATTATTTTCATATATCATGTCATGAGCTTTCTCTATTTTTACATTTTCCCACTGCAGTTGAATCAAAGTGAATATTTCATAGAGATTCCTTTTCTGTAGGGTTTGACCATAAATCAGATTTGCTGCAATCTATCTGCAGAGGTGACCTGTTTTCACAAAGCTAACATGGCAAAAAAAAAAGATAAAAAAAGCCCCAGCCTCTAACTAAATAAACCCCTACCAAAATATTCTTTCAATTAAAGACACACGCTAATGAATATTTTAAAAATTGGCATAACTTACCTTTTATTAAATGTTTAAAAAATCAAAATTTTGCATAGACTTAGCTTTAATATTTTGGACAGGCTTGGGATAGAGTCTGCCTCCAACCAAGATAAAAGGAAGCAGAAAAGGTAGTGGATAAATTTACATCAACACATGACTGGATATGAGTGGTTATGTTATAGTTAAGTGCATTATGAAAGATTTAGAAAACCCTGGTCTTGGCTTTAGGCTTAAAGTAATTAGCAATTTTTGCATAACTGAATCAGTGGAGATACTGAATCTAACTTTAGGGGCATTAAAGTTTTTAATACAATCCCTCAGCTGGTGCTCAGAGTCAGTGTAGTAAGGAACATCAGGGATCAGTAAGTACAAGGTATAATAAAGCAGACTTTGTGCTGCAGTGAATTGATTCTTCTAGGAGTGAATCAGATTTAAACCCCCAAATGCAGAGGTTGACCAAGATCTGAACTTACTAGCAGATTCTTGTTATCAGGCCAGAGATTCAGGAAAAACACTTGCAAAGAGAGAAATAGTTATATGAAGTGAGAATAAAATTGCTGTTCTTTTTAGGCAGAAGTTTGGCCAAGTAGTAATGATAAGATGAACTATGTCCTAAAAGGAGCTGGTCTTGATGACCAATGTCATATTCTTGGAAGAACTGATGCAATGGACAGAAAAAACATCTGTGATTTCCAGTTGGTAAAATATTTGGTTTCTTTCTCTCCCTACTGACTCAAAATGTGTCATTTTATTTTATTTTCTTGTCATTTTTTGGGACATCATCTATGGTTAAGTATATGTAGTTATACCTTCTTTGCATCACCTATGAAATCTGAATTTAGGAGTTCCTGAGTGAAAAAACTTCATGTCTTGGTCTAGAAAACTCGGTCAGTTACCCAAGTCACTAAGATATTCAAACACCTTCTGCAGAGTTCATTAGAAAATATAAATTCATCCTCTCAACACAGATTAACCTCTGCGCTGAGACAATGCTAAAATGTTGTGTTTGAACCTGGAGGTGTTTAATTCTGACACTGGAAACCAAAATGCTTGGAAGAAAAACACAAACATTCCACAAACATCAGTTCCTCTCAGCAAGGATCTTGAGACTCTGCTGGCCCATTGTACAGCGCAAATAGACAAAGAGCAAAGTTTTGCTCCAAACTTAAATCTGTTTGTGAATAATCCATGAGCATGAACACACACACAAATATTAATGTGCTGAATACACTTTTTATTCTGAATTGATGATCTTGTCCTTTTCTTTCTGTGGTTGTTGACAATGGTCCAAAATTAGAATGACTTTGCTAGAGAAACTGAGGAATCACCCCCAAAAGAGGTCATTAGTCATTTTCTACTTAGATAATGTTAGAAAAATGGGGTGAAAATGTATACTTGGACTTCTCTAAAATAAGGTTTACTCTTTTTTAATAATCTTGGTTAAGAGCACTCAACAAGGTATGAGCAGAGGCTGGGAAATTGTCACATATGAAGAAACTGATGTCTAGCTCTGTAAGAGTACAAGTTCCATAACTCGTAGAATCACAGAATCATGGAAGGAGTTGGGTTGGAAAAGACCTCAAAGATCTTCTCATTCCAAGCCCTCTGCCATGGGCAGGGACACCTTCCACTATCCCAGGTTGCTCCAAGCCCCATCCAGACTGGTCTTGGACACTTCCAGGGATCCAGGGGCAGCCACAGCTGCTCTGGGTAACCTGTGCCAGGGCCTCTGGACTCTCACAGGGAACAATTGTTTTCTAATACTCAATTCTTTCAGACTTTCATTACAGGAAAGATGCTCCATCCCTCTAATCATTTTTGTGGCTTCCATCTGCATTCACCCCAACAGGAGCTGTGAGTCCAGAGTTCTTCCTGCACTGCATCAAGTGACACAAGTCACAGGAATTACTTCCCACGTAACTTCCCCTTTCAGCCAATATCCACCCACATTTAACCAGCAGAAAAGCTCCCAAGGACCTTTTGGAGATTGTTTCTCTTGCATAACCACCTAAACATTGCCCTGGGCTATCTGAGACACCTGCATGGCCCTGGTGGGTATAGTACAGGACCTATAGGAGACTAATGACTTGGAAAAATAATATAATGGGGATAACCTCAGTCATCTTCTGCTCTCTAAGAAATTCCTTTGTTCTATAAGCAGTGAAGCAAACACAGTTTTTAGGTAGTGCCCTTGACCTTTAACAGTTAGATCTGATGATCTTAGAGATCTTTCCAACCTATTCAATGATTCTATGATCTCAAATGCAATTAGAAATTAGGTGGACTCTTTTAGGCAACTGAACTATGTTGACCAAATTCCCATTCTGATCAAGGGCCTAAACTGTGAACACCTACATTTCAGTGTGTTAATCCTGCACCAAACCAAATCCTAGGTCATTAACGTGGAGCAGACACTGAATAGTCAGCTGGCTAAATATGACCATTTAGTGCCATCTGGGATACCCTAGAGTATTCCACCTGGACTCCAGCTGCAACTCCCTAGACTCAGATGGCACTTGGAACCACAGCATATGTGGGCTATTAAACCAAGCCACTAAATTTTAGATGGCTAAGATTAGGTTAGATGAATCCTGCTTTCAGGGCCTCAGGATGCCACTTCTAAATCTTCTACACCCTATTAATCTGACACCTAAAGGCTAAGACTGGGAATAAAAATTATGCCTTTCATAGGCTTCTAAATGCAAGGGATATGTTATTACTCCTCAATAGGATCTAAGGCCCGAGGATATTTTACATCCTAAAGTCCTACAAAGGCATTCAGTGTATGAGTTTCTGCAACCATGAAATGTTGCTTCCAAACATGATTTATAATAACTTTAGATCTCCTAGAGAGACATAAGCTTGGGTAATGGATTGGGTGGATAGAATGGGAGGCACAGTGCTTATTAAAATTAGTCATCACCCTTTTTGTGTTGGTTTAGTGATGTACTTTCTAAGCTCAGCTTATTCAAACTCTCATCAAGATTTGATGCTACTTTTAGAATGATAATTTATTATCTGAAGACTTTCTAACATATGCCACTATTCCATGTCTGCAATATTTACACTAAAATGTAAGGGGTAAATTGCACTTAGAGTTATTACATTTTGCTCCCAATATTCTGTCTGGTTCCTGTATCCTGCTGTATTTCCACTTCTGGGTGTTGTGCTAAAACCAAAGAATGAAGAATTTGGGGAAGTAAAGATTGTATGAGTGCACAGCAGCTAGATCCTGTAGACTAAGGAGAAATTCAGTATGAGAAGAACTATAAATTCCTTGTAGTTCTGCTGTTGCAGTACCATAACTAGTATTCTAGCTACATAAAAAGTAATAACAACTGACATATGGATGCCTAGGAAACATTTAAAATCAAAGACAAGCTCCTTTTACTCAAAGTTCTTGTTTGTATGAAAGCTCCATGCATTGATATTTTGGTTATATC
>VWZV01016546.1:326235-389825 GCA_013397155.1 Irena cyanogastra
TTTTTTTTTTTTTTTTTACTTTTTTACATACTCTGTAGTTTCAGTGATAAATCCATGAAGGTTACACAGTTTATCTATTCCAAAACAAGTTTTAAGAAAAACCTGGTTTATTTATTTACACACTTAGGAATATGTGCACACACCTTGACATGAGCATCCTTAAGAGACTCCCTTGGTTAGATAACACTATTTAATTTTCAAAGGAAAGAGGCATAAGGTCACAACATCTAGGAGTCACTGGCCTTAGATGCACTCATCTGAGACAGGATTCAGTGTGGAATAAAGGAAACAATTCAGTTCAACTGTATGACTTGTCTCAGCCAGGTATCATCACCCAGATCTCCATTATGCTCAAAGGAAACAAAGAGGTGCTTCCAGCTGTGAATTATCTGATATAGTTGAGATTTTTTTTTCTTCAGAATGAGATTAACCACCCTCTAGAGGCAAAAAAAAAATCATTTAACAGTGACTTCTTATCTCTGCTGTTAAACTACAGACTAAGAGAAAGAGTATTTCTCAAGTTACCTAAGAAAACCTTGCCTCCAAGAAATTAAAAATTTACCCAGCACCATGCTGAAGATAAATAATAAAACCTCCAAGTCCTCTGATTGTTATATTCAGACACCAAATCCAAGGGTTCCAGTGCTTGCTAAGACGTATCACATGCAAATTCCTTCCAGCTTTTCCTTTAAATCTCTGTATCATTGCTACGACCACAAATAATACTCTAAATTTCTGTTATTTGTACTTAAAGTTCAGTCTGGGTTTCCTTTCCAGTTATTCCACTTTCTCTGTTCTCCCCATACTTATGCAATACAGTTATTTTCCCTTACCTTTCTCTTCAGGGAATCTTGATATTATTTTTTATACAATGTGTTCTTGTAATTTCGACTGTGTTACAGTATCACAGTAGTGCAGGAAGCTAAAAATATCCTCCAGGTAATTTGGGCATCTGGAAAAGAGGTGTTCTAAGCAGAATATAGTCTAAAGCTGTATCTGAATCAAAAATCAAAGTTTTTAAAGTAAAAATCTTATTAAGGTGTATTAAATCCCTTAATTTCAAACCTTTTAAATGCTAAAATTTCATTGTCAAAGTGTGAAAATATTTTTTTATTAATTTAATTTCAAATCATATCATTTAGCCTATTATTTTACATTAAATCATTAGTTGTTTATTACATTCCACTAATGATTATTAATACAATCTACTAAAATGATCCGGATTACTAAACTGTACTATTTTAATATAGTGATAATATTTATTTCAGATAGATATTTATTTCAAAGATCAGAATGATCATGGAAAAGAAAGTGGATGTATTCATTCCTCTTTTTTCCCCCATCCTTTTATCAATAGCAGATTTCAATATTAGCAAAATCTCCAAAGTGTGGCAATAATTGGAAAACAGAACCTAAGAAAGAGAATTGTTTGAGCAGAGGAGTGTTAGAATTTAACTTCTGGACTTTCCCCAGAGAAGCTGTGGCTGCCCCATCTCTGGAACTGTCCCCCAAGGCCAGGCTGGAAGGGGCTTGGAGCAGCCTGGGATAGTGGAAGGTGTCCCTGCCCATGGAAGGGGGTGGAATGAGATGTTCTTGAAGGTCCCTTCCATCCCATACCATTCTGTGATTCCATGGAAGACTTCTATCTGTTTGTTTTTCAATCTACAAACTACTTTAAAAGCAATATATTTTCATAGCAACAAAATGTTTTCTGAAAGGTCTTCTGAGCTCATTCAGCAGCATATGGACTTCATTTTTCATGGTCAGTAGTTACATGTGGCCAAGAGTTGCTCTTATTACAGCTGTGAAATGCTCTTTTCCTTGCTACTTGAAATCTTATGCTTCCAGTAATGTTGTCAGGCAGGTATATGACACAGGAAGGGCAGCCAAGGAACTCAACATCTGTTGGAACTGCTCTCTCCTTTGTCCATGCCATGAAGCAAATCCCTTCTCTGCAGGACAGCCCTGCAGGCTCCAGTCCAGCCAGCAGCTCCATATGATCATATCAAGCCTGAGATGTCCAAAATTGTGCAAATGTTTCTGCAGTGCTGGGCTGTAAAAGTAGGAGGTACAGGTTTGGCTTCAAGGGAACAGAACTGGTTGTCAAATATCTGAGACTTGACTGCTCTCTATTGTTTACTTGAATATAACTCTTGGAGACCTCCTGGTGCTGAGTGCTCTACTGTTAAAGAAATAGGGTTGTCTTTATCTGTGTGAAAGATTCCCATTTTTAGCCATGTAGAAGTCTACATCGGTCATCAATTTTTCTTCTACAGGCAATGGAGAAACAAAGGGCTTCTCAGAGTGGGATTCATCCAGTTCTAACAGGCATATTTAAAATAGATAGAACCAATTGCTCTCTGGAGGTACTGACCCTTGACTGTAAAGAAAACCAAGACTGACTTGGAAAGATGTCTAATTTTTAAAAAATTTATTTAGGTAATATGTCTGCCACCTGCATTTAGCTGCCCTGACAAAGGCTTGTTCCATATGCAGAAAAAGCCAATAAAGAATGCAGCATGTCTTATTTTCACAGGCAGGAATGCACATGGCAAAAAGGGCAGCATTTCCATGTGCACCCCAGTGACACAGGAACCCAAGTCCCACAATATTTTTTATTTTAGGTCCAGTAAGATCAAATCACTGCCATAAAGCCACACACAGAGTCTGTGTTTAGGCAAGAGCTGAAGTCAGCTCTCTGGAGTCCAGAGCCGCTGCTCATCCCCACCACCATCCATCCCTCCTTCTTCAGCCTCCTGACCTGACTAAACAGCACTGTCAGGGTCCCTTTCTTCTCCTTTTTTGAGGGAAAAGCTGTGTGGGTCTCTGAAGTTAAGCAAGTTTCTTCTGCTTTACACATCTAAATTAAAATCTATTTAAGAAAAAACTACAAGACATAGTGCAATTTTAAAGTCATTTGGCAAACTGATTCTGTCAAGAAAGCTTAGTTTCATTCTGTTTGCTTGCAACAGCTTTTTTTTTCCATAACTCTGCTGTTCTTGTTCTTTTAATACATTTGGGAGGCCTGTCAAGGCCTATCCACTCTCTAAATAGCTTTGCAGATTAAATTTTTAACTCTACTCTCTTCATGCAGATGTATATTTCTGACAAAGAATTGCACTGACATGTCATCTCCCATCTTTCTCACAAGAGAGGAAATAGCTACGTGCCAGCGCTGTTCAAAACTCTGACTCTCCCCAGCAAAAAATAAAATAAAATAATCATAATTATAAACCCCTGCATTGAGAAAACCCGCTTCTTCTTTATTTCAGCTTTTGCTACACTTATTTCCTTTGTCACAGCAGTTTTGGACTATTTTCTTCTTCACCTTCAGTAACATTTGTAACCAACTAATGAGAAACTGAGGAATATGGGGCAGAGGAAAAAATGGGGTTTGGTGATTTAGTTGCTGCTACAGGCACACCTGAACTTTTAGCCAAACACTGTGCAGTGCATCTGACTTAACCTTAAATCCTTTCCTTCACACAGAAACATTTGTATCATTACTTTTTCTTCCTTTAAATATAACTACAAAAAAAAAATCCTACTCCACTGCAGATGCCCTGTGCAAGGAAAGGAATTCCCTGCCTTCATAGGAATGAAGGGTTTATCATTTCCTAGATCAGGGGTGTGCCCAGTTAAGGACTTTTTGAGAGCAGCTGTTTCCTAGAACAGGGCAAGAGACAGTAAAGAGGGAGCAAACGGAATTTCAGTGAGCAGAATCCACCCCCAGATTAGGTATGTAAATTAAAAGGGTCTTCGATGTGTCGTGCAGTTTGTCATCTTACGTTCAGCTTCCTTCTCCCCACAGAATCAATTGCATGTAAATAGGTCGTTGCTTATGCATAAGTCATTGCTTATGAATTCTTATTATCAAACACTTCTTTGGAACTCAAGATGCTTTTCTGAGATAAATATAGAGCAGAAATGGATGAACATGGAGGAAAAATACTGGTAAAGATAATGGGAGATCTCTGGGGTAATTCCACTGCATCTACTACAAATGCCCATTAAAGAGTCTGAGCATTTGTGGTCATAAATACTTACTCAAGGTGTGGAGAAAGCAAAAGGAATGTTTCATGAACCAAGATTATTAAAAAATAAAGGAGATTGCACTTTCTGGGAGTTGTTATATGACAGACTTGTTACTTTGACAACAATTGAGAAATGCCAGGTTCTGTCATTTAAGGATATTTCCACATTTTTGTCCAGCACTGGGGACAGAAGTTAGGCAATGTATTCCCTTTTCTCATTTTATTATTTGTGTCTCCCATTTAGAAGTTCAGGTTGAAGTTTATTCTTATCATTGCAGTGCTAAGACAATTTTTTCTATTGGAAAATTTTCATATTTTATTTTATTTCCAGACAAGAGATAAACTTTCTGGAAATTACCTAAATTAGTAGTTGCCAGACTATTCACTCTGTGCTGAACATGAGGGCTTTTGTTCCACTCTTCTAGAATATTTTTGGTGGATTGCTCCTCTCTTCTGAGGTTCAGGGTTGTTCCTGTTGATCAGAATAAATTAAACCTTCCATAGGACTTAGGATGCATTTGAAAGTATCTAAAAGTGTTAAAAATAATAACAAAAATGTATTTTGAAGCAATTTTTTGCCACTGAAATAATTTGCCACTGAAAAGACACCTGCCCTCAAAAAAACACCCCAAACTTTCCCCTTCCTTAGGATCACAGTTGAACAGCAAAATATAATGACTATTCAAAAGCAGCCACAAAAAAGCTCCATTACCCTTTTTTGTGTGGAAACTGAGTCAAGGAAAAGAAAAAGCCAAAATCCTCAGGGTTATTGAATGTTGGATTTCATTGCTGGATTTCAAAGTTTTGAGAAACTGAGTAACGGAGACAAGACACTTCACAGTGGATCGTCACCCACTCAGCTGTTAACTCCATTTATGACAAAAAGTTTTGAAGTGATGGAGTTCATTACTCCACTGATTACAATGTGTGACCATCTACCAGAAAGAAGTAAAGGTTTCCACTGACCTCTGTCTGGGAACAAGAGTTGAATACTTTTTCAGACACACATACAAGCATTTATTAGCACTGTACTGGAGTTGGGTATGGAACTTACTACTATGTGGATAGTGTTGGGACCTTCTCAGCTCATAAATTACATTAATACTCACCAAAAATAAAACAAATTCCTGTAGAAGGGGGAAAATTCCATTGTCATAGTATCACAGATTCACTTAGGTTGGAAATGATCTCTATTGCCCTTCTCTGGACACGCTCCAGCATCTCAGTGTCTAACTTGCAGCAAGGAGCCCAAAAATAACACAATATTTGACATGCAGCCTCACCAATGCCAAGTATAGGGGGATGATCACATCCCTAGAATCAGTCTCATGAAAGGTGAAAAATTACATCTGTAAAGCTGTTCAAATCACCTCAGTATTTCTGGGTGCTAAATATGTGGTGCTTTTACTATTGGAGCATTGAATGGTAGAATATTCAAACATACAGCACCTATACACTCACAAAAAGTCATGACCCTGAATAAAAGACATCAGAAATGGAAAAGAAAAATTCATGTCTGATCAGTCTTCCACGAGGTTCTACTGCTATCCTTTGCTTCATCTTCAATGTTGAAATACATTGTGGTTGGATGTGTGGTAGGGGTAGAAGGCAGGAGTAAACAAGGCTTTCTGTAGTAGAGCTTCTGAGCCAGTTGTGATGGAAGAGAATTAAAAGACTGAGTTAAAAGGTGTTATTAGTAATTGGAATACTCTGTTTCATTTTTTTGTTCTGATTCATCTGCTACCATGAAGCAGGTGAAGACTTTAAACCACAGCTTGAGAGTGAACTTGACAATTTGTTGGAAAAGTGTTATATTTGAAAAAGCCTCTAAATCTGTTTTGCTTTTACTCACATCTTCCTTAAGGAATTTCAGTACAGAGCATAAGGTCTGTCAGGACAATATTTTTGAGGAATAAATCTATCAACAGGAAAATAGTTTCAATATGAGAAAAAAATGCATTAATAGAATACCATTCCATTTCTTTTTTTTCTGTATACATTACAGTTCAGGGGAATTCAGTGCCACATAAAACCTGACAATATTTAAAACACTAAAATCAGATTATTTCCATTGTTTCACTTATAACTAGAAGTCCTGGAGGGCTCACTGCTCATGGAAGTTCAAGTGATACTGTAGATGGGTTGTACTGTACAGTGCTCACCACTGTAAAGACACATACACCTTATCATATGCTTGTCTTCCTCTGTAAATACAATATTTTTAATTAAATGGCCCCGATAAACAGAAAAGAAAAAGAAGGCATGAAATTTAGAACAGTTTGCCCAGGGGAGTGGTGGAATTACCATTCCAAATAAGTGTTCAGGCACTTATGGCTTAGTGGTGAACGTGGTGGCGGTGCTGCGTTGACAGCTGGACTGGATAATTCTAGAGGTCTTTTCCAACATCAATGATTGCATGATTCTGTGAAATTAAGCACCTCTGAAAACTGATGGATCCATTGTGTCAGGACAGCTAAACAACGTAGGAGACTTAGGAGTGGTAAAGGTTCCTTATAACTTGAGAATTTCAGGGTGCAACCTGCCTGTTTATTTACTCGCAAGCTAATTTTAACTTGTGACTGGAGCTTTAGCTACCAAAGAACTGAGAGATCCACATGGCGACTTCTGCTGGTTAAATAAAAGTGAAGGTTTGTATCTTCACATCTCTTCTCATTCCTGTTGAGCTATTTAAAATGTTATTTTGAATTTCTTTTTCAGAGGGGCTGTCAGTTCACCTTTGAGAGAGATGCAGTTGCTGCTCTGTCACCTCTTATGAAAGGTTTCAGCCTGATAAATGATAGCAGAGCAGATCTGCACAAACAGATGTACACTCTGCTTTGCCTACGTTAGTTAGACTCTTTATGGCACTTGTAAATTGAGGAACAGAATGATATGGAAGAATTTTAAACAAAAATGCTGTTCCATTTGACATGTTCCCTGCACCCATTTGGTTTTGCCTTGATCTAGTCCCCTTCAAACTTTTTCTGTGTTAGACCACCTTGTTCTATACTATTTCCTTGCTTGAAAACACTGATCTCCATTGATCTGGATTATAGAAATCAGATAATTTCTCCAAGAAATGAGGATTTCTCTTTCCCCCATGACCCTTCTCATCTGTGCAAGTGTTTTAGGCATGGAATCTTCTGCTCCCTTTTTGGTGCAAACTTGATCTCTGTTGTCTTACTTGGAAAATGCACTTGATTTCTAACAAGAGCTTTTCAAAATGTAACACTGCTGATTTGTTGGATAATGAAATCCAAATTGTTCCACAAAAAAAGGTGCAATTATACAGCATGTAATACACAAATAAATTGACTTAATGTTACATTATAATGAAAACCGTGCAAAATCCTCTACACAAGCACAATAAAATAATAAAAAGTAATAGAACAGGTAATAGATGTAAAATAAATGCTAAAAAAGTAGTTCAAATCATTTTCATACCAGTCAAAAGATACTGAGAAGGGCGCATCCAATCACAATAAAACACCAGAATGAAACACTTCTAAATAGTAATATAAATTTTTGTGGACACTTCATGTCCCATGATGTGGAATTGACATATAGTTTGATTTTCTTTTTCCTAATGTAAGCCACAGTTTTACAGTCCTAGTGAAAACATTTTATTGCTGGGGATGTATTAGACATGGTTCATTTCCCTTCTCAGTATGGCTTTAATTTTCCACATCCATGGCTTGACACAGACCCAAACACCAGAAGATGGTTGTCTGCTATAAAGTGTTTGGTTTTCTTTGATTGCTTTACAATTTAATCTATAGTTCATTCCATTAACCCTTTCCATTTTAATGCCACCAGAGTCTTTCCCCTCTCCTTAATATAAAGATAAACTTCCCCTGAATCACTTATGCTCTCGTGTCCAGCAGATTTCAGAGAGAACAGGAAGGAGAGTGGTGCTGGGGGGATGAGCACTTTCTTCTCAGCCAACGTCCCAATCGGTGAAATAATTGAATGCACAACAGCAACAGGATTTTCCCTTCTGTTTTCATAATACACTCATAATTATTCATTCATTTGGTTTGGTCATATTCATACCAACGCGCAGAGCCAAGAAAGTGCCACTGTCATTCTAACTTTCTCCTCAATCCCTGCTCTTCAGGGGGGGGAAATAAAAAAAACCCACGTTCCCGTCTGCAGTGTTGTCACATCCGATATCCAGTTCCTTCCGGCAGAGAAAGTGGATCTGGGAGGGTCACCAGATCAGCCTGTGCCTCGGGGCTCCTCGCCTCAAGTACAAAAGACTCGACTCAACTCATGTTAGTCATGTAGGTGGCCTATCGGTGGTGACGGACTGCCAGCTCGGTCTGTGGGCTACCCGTGATAACTGCCTTGAAATGCTAAGTGCTTAATTAAGGACCTTTCATATCAGTTATTGAGGGCTCCATCTCCCGTAGCCCAGGGCGTTGTACTTTACAGAGGACTCCCCAGAGCCACAGCCAACTTTATTGCGGTGACAAGTTAAAAAAAAAAAAAAAAAAAAAAATGAGGGAGAGAGAGAGAAAAGAAAGAAAGGGGGGGAAAAAGGGAAAGAGCGAAAGAAAAGAAACAAGTGGTTTTAATCCTCTTGCAAGCTCCCAAAATCTAAATACAAGCAGACAGTTGAGCTGACATCATGATCTCCTACTAAAATTACTTTTTTTTTTTACTGTTTATGAGCATATTGCTTGCTCGTGTTTTGGGTAAGGTACAGAGTCATCCCTGACAAGATGATCAGACCACTCATGTTAACCCATGGTGATATTCTGCAGTGCACAGCTTTTCCCTTCCCCAAGAACCCTCAGTACCAGATGAAGGGACATGTTTATTTAAAGCAGAAAAAACCAGAGGTTTGTGGCTAAACCTTGTATAATTAATCCCTGCTTTTCAAAAAACAGCAGATCCAATTCTGACAAGGAGGGGGAGAAATATTTCACTTACTTTTCATAAACAGCTGATCCAGTTCTGTCAAGGAAGGGGAAAAAGATTTCACAACTGACTTAGGTAGCTGAGGTTTGGAAAGAAATACCTTTTGTTTCTGTCTGCAGCAGAGGAGCCCTGCAGAAGAGTGATCTGTTCTGCTTCTGATTCCTCGTGAGGGCATCTATCAGCAGCAGCTCTGCTGAAGTCATTAAAGTTACATGGCTGTGAAACCAGCATAAGGACCATCTGAAAAAGCCACAGCTTTCATTCAGGATGTTCACAGACAGGATAAGCACGGTGGAGACATTTCTTATTGTGCAGCAGTTTCATACTAGAATTGGTTTTTATTTGCAGCCGTGCAAGACACGTTCAGGATCAGGACAAAGGAGAAAATGTTGTTTCCAGTTCCTTTAGCACCAAATCAAAGGAGCATCCATATAGTAGTCATAGCTGGAAACTAGAATCAACAAACTTAATAATTTTAATACCAGGCCTACCCGCCATCTCCTTTACCCCCACCATAGCACAGCTGGGGAAATGGACTGTTTGCAAAACCAGAGTCATCAAAACCCAAATCAGGCCCAGAACTCAGAAAGAGTTCTCTGCAAGCTGAACTCTGGTTTGTAGAGCCTTTTGAGACCTCCTGAGCTTGCAGTGGGGCTGGTCTGGGTGCTACAAGCTGAGCAGAGCCTCGTGAAGTCATCCAAAGGGATGCACCAGACCCAGCAAGGGATATGTGTGCAGTGTGGTACTGCAGATGCAGCCAGCTCCTTGCCATCATCCCCAGCAAGCTAAAATCCTAGGAATCCAAGCAGGTACAAACTGCAAGGCAACCAAATTAAACCATCCAGTAGGTGCAGGCTCACAATTCCTCTTTTCATTTCTTTTCTTCAATATCCCATCTTCTTTTTCATTAATCAACCCACTTTGAGTTATTTGAAATACCTGAACTTCCTTAGTTGCCAACTGATGTGGAAGAACTGGTGTCTAAAAGCCACTGACACCAATAGGATCTGTTTTTAAAATGCAAATGCCAAGTATTTAAAGTGAAATTACGCATTTAAAACTTGAGTAATATTTTATCAGCACAACTACATAATTATTTGAGGGCAGAGAATTATCTTCATTAGTCTCCATGTATTTTAATACAGTCCAAGGTTTGTATTTTATATTTAAATTTAAATATGGTATCCTAAATGCTTTAAATATTCTGTTTGGTGTATGGTAGTGTGTATACTATATTTTGTATACTGGATTTAAATAATGCATAAGCAATTTATAATCTGTTAGGAATAATAGTAATCAGAAAAATAGATCAAGTTTAACTTGGGGCTTATTTTTCCACTAAGAGTTTAAGCAGAATTTAAGTAGCAAAGATCAGTGTTATTTGAGGTATACATTACTTACTGCATCTACAAGAGTGATCCTGCAGCCTTGTTCATATGAAATATTATCATACTCCTTCTGCACTTCACAATCTCCAAATAAAGGAGAAAAGATTAAACCTATTGCTTGTTCAGTGTGGTGAGATCCTTTGAAATGAAAAAAGCTGGATAAATGGAAGATGTGATTGCTTCTTCATCTGAATTTGTAATTAAAGCCACTTCTTTTTCAAGGCAGAAATCAGGGAGACTTCTTCTTGTGTACAGTTTTTCATGCCTAATTTAGCAGATTATATTTCTCCCACATCCTGTGACAGTTAAATAAACAGGCGTAGGAAATATCTTTAAAATCATTTAAGGTTCTCCATAAAAAAAAAAAAATAAAATAAAAAAGGAGTTTGACAAGCTGAAACACACAATATACCTCCAGTAAATGGGAACGCTGGGGCCATTGTTTAATTTCCAAGGCCAGGTTACCGGGAGGATTATTGATGATTCCGAGCTTGAGCATCTGTGCTCGCTCAAGAGTGTGATGGTGACAATTATCAACCACAAACCTGTTGGAGGGGCAGGAGTAAATAAGCCATCAGCACGGAGCTGCGTGCCAGAGCCGCATTCCTCCGGACCGTATTTTTCGGCAGCAAACTCCACCTGATGACAGCTACAATCAACAGTGGCTCCAGGCAGCTGCTTTGCTGCAGGCCACATTCAATTATGTCGCCCTGCATTAGTCCCTGGCGAAGCTGTCACCTTCCAGCCTGTGAAGTGATAGCATGAAGAGGCTCCTGAAGTCTCGGCAGTTCTGCCTTCGGTTAGGGGAGCAAGGGGAAGAGAGGGGGGAAAGGACCATTAGCGCCGTGCCTGCTTGCAGCGTTCGTTCTGCTCATAGGAGAGAAAAAAAAATAGCTTAGGTGAGCTGGATTCTGAAAGTTGTCTTGTGTTGGATAATTGAAGATTCTTTTTCCCCCACAAAAACCTTTTTTTTTTTCTTTTTTCCTACAGGTTTAGGGGTAGAAGCACATGCTGTTCCCTTTCCTGGATTTTTGGAGTTACTCAGCCTTCTAGAGTGTGACTCAGGCTGTACTTAAAGCAACAAGGAACTCTCCTGTACTTTGCTTTTTTACAATGCATTTTCCCAAGCAATTCCATGGCATTTTGGGAGATCAGAAGTCTTCATAGATTCATAGCATGGTTTGGGACCTTAAAGATCATCTCATTCCAACCCCCTACCATGGACAGGGACACCTCCCACTATCCAGGTTGCTCCAAGGCCCATGCAACCTGACCTAAGAGACTTCCAGGAATGGGGCAGCCACAGCTCCTCTGGGCAACCTGTGTTAGTGCCTTCCCACTCTCACAGTAAAGAATTTTTTCCTAAATTTCTGAAGGAGCCTTTGGTTTTACCTGTTCCGTTTCACAATCTCCTACCAGGCAGCACGTGGGCCATGGTGGGATTTTGAGGCAAAGGAGGAGAGTTTTCATTAGCAAGTGAGACAGCACATGCCAGGACCAAGGCAGCCTGGTGGGCTGAGACCTGAAGTACAAATCCTTGCGGCTGATGGAGCTGGAAGTGCTTAGCCTGGAGAAAATGAGGCTCAGGAGGGACCTTACTGCCCTCTACAACTCCCTGAAAGGAGATTGCAGCCAGGTGGGAGTCAGTCTCTTCTCTCAAGTAAGAAGTGATGGGACAAGAACAAGCAGCAGAAATGGCCTCAAGAAGTACCAGGGCGAATTTAGATTGGAAATTAGGAAAAATTTCTTCTCTGAAAGGGTGCTCAGGCTTTGAAACAGACTGTCCAGGGATCATCCCTGGAAGTGTTAAAAAAATGTGTAGATGTGGTGCTCATGTACAGGGCTTTCCAGAACAACCCAAGCTCCCCCTGCCCAGAAAGTTTAATATCCCAACTTTAGTACAGTAGCACTAAAAATATATGATAGTAATAGTTTTGCAATATAGAGTCACAGACTCATAGAATGACTTGGATTGAGAGGACCCCTAAAGATCATTTCATTTCAGCCCCTTCCCATGGGCTTGGAAGGGGCTTCCCATTGGACTTTCCACTAGCTCAGGTTGCTCCAAGCCCCGTCCAATCTGGCCTTGAACACTTCAAGGAGAGAGATCAGATGACATCTAGTGTGTATGCATTTATGATAACAGTGCACTAACATTACTTACTAAAATCGCTGAAGAGATAGGTAATCAAGTGGCAGTCCACATGGCACTAGCAATAATCTTCCTTAAATAGCATAAAAGAAAAACAGGTGAGTTTTCTTCCTTAAGAAAGACAAAATAAACCTTAAGACATCTTATTTTTTTCCCACAGTCATCTTCAACCTATAATATTCCACCAACTGGTTGTATGTAATGAATATTCTCTCTATTTCACTCTAAGACATTGTTCTGCCTCTCTGCTTATTTTGCTTTGTCGCAGACCAAACCACTGCATTCCAGTTCCATTTTTAAGGAGCTGTTTTCAAAAGTGCTTAATTCTTCAATACAGATTCCTTAATAGTCTGGTGGAGTAAGCTCCTGACATAAAACTTACTGCCTAAAAGAGCTGTTCCACCTCTTCGTGTCCTCTTTGAGAAATTTTACTTGGGATTGTAACATGCTTATCATATTTATTAATCATGTAGTAGCACTTTTTCAATTATTAATATAAGTGAACCTTAATACAGAACATGCTTAGAAATGACTTGCACTTTAGTGCTGTGAACTGAGTGTGTAATGACTTTAGTGCTGTGAAAGGAAAAGGGTTTCTTGCAGTGCTGCCCTCATTGCAAGAGAGGAATGACACAGGAAAGAAGCTGGGCTTTAGCCACCATCGTCTGCCTATGAAGGTTTCCTGTGGTGCGCCTCAATTTCTCTCTTTTAAAAGAAAAGATGGCACAGTTCTGTTGAAAAAAATCATCTATTTCCTCTGTGAAAGCAGCAAAGAAACCCAGTTTCCTTCCACAAAACCTCACAAGGACAGAAACCTTCCCTTCCCTGCATTTTTAAAGCGAATCCGAACCATTTGCCTCAGCGCAGAAAAATAAAACTCTAAAAGTCCCAGTAAGCCCCCCAAAAAAAGCTGCACAATGAACAGATTGAGCATGTACACCTGGGGATAAATGCATTATGGACTTAGATCCATTATCACACCTCTCCCCGTCACAGCCACTATCCGAACCCCACAGGAAATCATTCATTGAGACGCGGAATGTCATTTTAGTCGTAGCATTAATTTCCCAGCTGCTGGTAAAGATATATTGTGCCCCTTCCTTGGGTATAAAAGAAAATGAGCACAACTCCATTTGATAACTTCGCTACTGGATGTAGGTTTTATTAAGGGCCAAGGTCCCTGTAGTGTAAACGTTGGGAACATCCGTGTTCCTTGCTAAAGATGGGCCCTTTGATTTTATTGTCTCTCCAAGCAGTGAATAACATGCATTGACATACTGATGAGGAGGTTCCAAATGAAGAATATGGCCATAACTAAAATGATATTATTCTGTCCCCTCAAGGGGAAGTTTTCCTCTCCAATCCCAGCAGGAGGCACTTGTGATAAAACTCAGTTTGGGACATTATCCTCCTCATGTTTATTTACTTTTCCCCTTTTTTGTATATACAATCAACATGAAAATGGAGGCAAATGTATGTAATACCACATAAACCCAACTGTTTTCTCCCTCTCTCTTTTTCTTTATGCAGCAGATTGAATCTTAAAAGCTTCTACTGATCTGAGCACTGTGTAGCCAGGATGTTTTTAGTGCAGATAAAAGGCAGAAAACACACTCAGCAGCAGTGTGCAGTCTGGTGCTCTCCTTTGATTCACATGGCCTATTTTAGACACCTGAGTTAAGATGAAACCTGTAACAACCCAGAGAGCTTATTTCTTTCCACTGATTACTCAGAGATGCTATAATGAGCCCTACAGATTATTATTTCTGTGCTGCAGTTGCTGGAATTTGATCAGATGAATCCTCACCCTGCTGTCCAAGGGACCAGTGTTCTTGGAGAACAAGGTCTGGAATTGTGGCCATGGAAACTAGAGGTACCCACTGTTGGTGGGTAGGCCTAATGGTGTTTTCTGGATGAAAGAAGACACATCCAGATGAGAATGGGGTACGCTGGTCTCAGCCCTGTGGTATCTGCCCAGTCTGGGTCTCCCAGGATCACTTTAAGTGGTTGTTCAACAGTAAAAATTAGTTCACATACAAACACAAGCATTACCTTAAAAAATGGGTCCTCCAAAGTGTAAACTAAGGGGCTTTTCAATGAAAACAAGTGGATATTTTGCAAAGTTCCTTGTAAATGTGGCTCTAAGTGTTACTATTTTCTTTGCTAGATCAGTCTTCAGTGTTCAAATCCTGGAGACCCTGATCTCCATCACAGACCTATACACATTAGTTAAATCCCAGTGAAGTGTCTCTTTCAGCCTCATTAGGAGCTAAAACAAACTTCACTGTCCTGGACAAAGGGTTTATTTTCACAGTGGATTTAGGGCATTCTAAGGTTGTTTTCAATGGGAAAATTCCATCCTAGTCACCAGCTCTCAAGTCCTTGCTGTGACACCACAGAGCTCCAGAAATATCAGAATCAGGATATCAAGAAAATAGTTCTGAATGCAAAAGAGGTCTAAAAATCATAGCTTTCATCCAGTGTCTTTGAGATCCACCTGATCACTCAGCCACAAAACTGGAAATTCAGGGTAAGGAAGTGTAATTGCTCCAGAATTGTTACTGAAGGAAATTCTCCCTTAATTTGTTGCATGGACGTAGACTGGTTTGACTTGTGCTTGTGGTCAAACCATAGTCTTAAAACCAATTTAGAGTAGAGCTCTTTTCTATTTCTCTTATTTTCAGTCTTTCTCTGAAAAAAAAATACCTTCAGAAAAATCAGAGGTGAGTCAATGGGACTAGTTTAAGCCAATATTGTGAAAATGTGAGCTCTCCACATTGCAGAGGAGGAAATTCCATCAGAAAGGAATGAGTCAAAATCATTTATCACTGCATGGCTGGAAACTGAGGTAATGTGACTTGACATGATAAACTCTCACCTTTTCAAATGCCAGAACAATGTCCATTTTTAGTCTTCTACCTGTACATGTTTTAACCCTAAAGTAGGAATATATCCTGGCAGTAGGACGTGACAGATGGGCTGTGTGGTGTGGAGGTGATCAAAATAGTACAGCTGGACAGTGGCTGATGAAGAAGAACCTCTCACTTATCCAAGCTCTGTATTTACTGATAAGTCAGTTTTAAACCTGAGTGGTACAGAAACTCCATAGTCATTAAGATTTTCATGGTGCATTAGGAAAAAATCCAAAATATCTCTGCTCCTGTTAAGAGTTCAGTTTCCCCTACCTAAGTCAGAAATAAGTGTTTAATAGAGTAAGGATTGTCCTCTCCAAAAATATGTATATACTAATGGCAACAGTTCTAGTCCTCAGAACAAATATCTCATATATTAAAAATTATGTCGTGGTCACAGTCATGGGACACTCCTGGGAGAAGGGTCCATCACCTCATTTCTGTCCCCTTTCTAGGAGTCTGGCTTTGGGGCACCTTAGGGCTTGGGGACATTTTCATTCTCAAGTGTTCAGTAATAACCTTCAGAAATGGGGATGACCCCCTCTGAGAATTCTCCTTATTGGGGCAATCCCATGAAATGATGGAAAGGCTGTTTAGGATCCTTTCCTGATGTAGAAATCTTGGCTGTTTTCTTTCTGCATAGAGGTACCAATTATTAGATTACTTACAAAGAGGAAAAAAAAATGAAACATCACAGCAGGAAAATTGCATTTCTTAGTTTCCTAAAAAAAAATTAGAATTTAAGTATTCTTTTTGGTCTAAAACTGATAGCAATCTCCCAGAAGAGCAAACACGGTGGTTACTGCTAGGGTTAGGCTCTTACCTGGAGAGAGAGAGAGAGGAAAAGTAGATGACAGGAGCTGGTGATGTGTATAAAATTTAGGTGCCTGAAATTTAGGTTTCCCTAGAGGAAAAAAAAAATAAATTAACTGGACCATCTTCTCAATATTCTGCAGTAATTTTTCTCACTGCCTGATCGTGGTGGTGCCACAAAGTCTCTCAGTCTTGATGGAAATCAACAAATTAATACCTATTTGGCTTTTGGGATCCATAAGTCGAACTGCCTTCCTTCTGTCTCATTTGAGGATCTTGCTTCAGTGGATGTTCTTAGAGCACGTCTCTCAGACTGGACTATACTCAGAATATTATCACACCTCCTCCTGCCTCCTCCCTACCTGGGCTTCCCCTGCTTTTGATGGGACAAACAGGAAGATGTTGGACATATTCCCTCCAGGAGAAGCAGGGGCTGAACCCAGAATTTCCATAGATGAAGTCAACATCTTTAAGGTGTGATTCCTCTGATCCCTCCTGCAAGAGCATCTTTCTTTCTCTGGACTGTAAAGACACTCTCAGGTGACTTTTCTCACACAGACATCAGATTTCCAAATTTATCCCAGACATACTAAATTGTGACTAACATGGAAATAGTCTAGTCACCATCTTTAGCATCAAAACTTTTCTTTCCCCCACATTTCCTACCCTCAAGCATTTTCTTGTGCCCACTTCAGGAGGTGAGAATGATTCCTCACAGTGCAGTTTTACTTTTCCTTCCCCATTTCTAAACTTGTGAGTTTTCCCAGAGACTGAAGTGTGACTCCTTCTCCAGCCACAGTTATGCAAATTGGGAGTCACAAACTGTGCACAATTTGAATGAGCTACAGAAATCCAGTGTAACTGAGATGTCTTTTATACCGTGGTGTCTTTTGCACCTTCCCTCTGTGTGTAAGCAGTGAGACCAGTTCTATAGATCCAACAGGGTTTATTCCACAGGATCACTCAGGCTGCAGTGTCCATCTACAGAGGAGTTCCAGACAGCCAACTGGAATTGGTTTAGTCCAGGTTATTGAATGTTGGAATTCAGAGACAAACACATTAAACCACAGAAGAGAGAAGGAATGGATGTAAACCCCTTCTGAGCTGTCCCCTCTCACATGCCAAAGGTAGATAAAATTATGACTGGTGTAGAGAAAGTGAACAGAAAAGATTTATTCATTGTTTCTTCAACATGCAGATCTAGATGGCAGGAAACAAAATTCCCTGGTAGTAAGTTTTAAACAAGAAAAACTCAGCATTTGCCATAAACAGGAAATCCTCATCACATTGTGTTGTGAAGTCCAAATGCTGAGTGGATTAGAAAAGTGATCAGATGAATTAATGAAAAAAAGTACATTAAATCAATCATTTTAATTTGTCTCTTAACACCCCAGGCAAGAGACATCCCAGAATCTTGACAGACAAGTCAGGGACAATGGCTCATTTCTCTATATGTTCCTGTGAAACCTATCAGAAGAATGACAGCAAATTAAGTGGACTTTTTCTCTAATGTGGAATCCTGAGCTTTTATACTCTGGGAAATAATCCAGGATATCAGCCACAAGATAAGCTGTACCTCCAGACTGCATTTTACACCAATAATGTCTTTACTCAAATATCATAGTAACACACTCTTTTTCTTGCCCATGCCAAAGTTTTCTTTGCATGATCATATCCACTCCTTTTCACAGGGGTGGTTTTCAGACCAAATAGTTGCACCATTTCCCATGGATGCACTATTTTCCAAGTGGGTTTTCTTATGGCTCTTCCACAGGCCATGGATCTGACAGAGTGGTGCTCCCTGGTTTGCTCAGCCACTGGCACTGTTAAAAAATGTTCTACACTGGGCAATGCAACTTGCTGTGATAAATGTCCTGTAGCTCTCCTGATACAGAATGAAGTCCTCTTAGAAATTTCAGCTGACAGCACCTTGATGACTGACTTGTCAAATCACCTCATTCCAGAAATGCCAAAATACAAACTGATGCTTAGGGGATTGACTGGAAGGGCAGGAATGGTGGCATCCTGTGCGCTCGTAGAAAGAAGAGCTGTACTCCATATTCCAAGTGATTCTGATGATTCCAGATAGAAACATCATGTGCTTTTCCAAACGAGACTTGTAAGGAATTGTGTTCTCTGATTGGCCCACACAGACAGATTTTATAGAAACATAGGAACAGAAAAGACTTTGGGGTTGGAAGGGATCTTAATGATCATCCAGTCCCACCCTCTGCTGTGGGCAGGGACACCTTCCACTATCCCAGGTTGCTCCAAGCCATGTCCATCCTGGCCTTGGATACTTCCAGGGATCCAGGGGCAGACACAGCATCTCTGGGCAATCTGTGCCGGGTGCTCACCACCCTCATTGAGAAGAATTTCTTCCCAATATCTAATCTAAACGTGCTCTCTTTCAATTTGAAGCCATTCCCCCTTGTCCATTCACTTCAGGCCCTTGTAAATGGTCTCTCTCCATCTTTCATGTGGGGTCCCTTCAGGTACTGGAAAGCCAAAATTAGGTCACCTCAAATTCTTCTCTTTTCCAGGCTGACCAGTCCCAATCCTCTCAGCCTTTCCTCACTGCCAGAGCTGCTCCACCCCTCTGATCAATTTGGAGGTCTCCTCTGGACTCTCCCAAACAGCCTGATGTCCTCCCTTGTGTGATGTAAAATAAGCCTGGCTCAAGGTGAATGAGAAAGGAAACTAATCCTTTCCATTGCAATGAGCAGTAAATTCAACTCAAACTGCCTGTGAAACAATCTCTTAAACTACTCTGAGTATGTTGAGATGAACATCAGATCTAAGCTAAAAATTAAAACTCTCGCCTTTCTTTTTCGTCGGCTTAGTGCCTCTTTCTGAGAGATATTTTCCAATTTTGCAAATTTATTTTAATCCAGTCATGAGAAATGTATGAGACACCCCAGTACATGCACTGAAAGGGGTTCATCAATGTGCTCAGCATGGCTGGAATGGGATGCATCACGTGGGTTGGTTTCCCATTCCAAAACCTGTTGATTTTCCACAGTAAACCAGAATAGAAATTGGTTAGTGGTGCTTAATATTTCTGTGCTGGGCATGCTGTGGACAAAGTCCAGTACCTGAAAACAGAACACCCCCTTTCCTGAGCTGCTGTCCTCACTTACCCCAAATCTTTAACACGGGTGAACTCGTGGGAACATGCCCCAGGGAGTTTGCTGAAGTGCTGTATTTAGCCACATTTGGCAGCTTTAGTGGAGATAAGTCATAGAATCTTGAAAGAGCTGGAAAAATAGGGTTTAAGTTTCCTCACATCTCCTATTAGGAAGAAAATTACTACATGCATCCATTATTTGGGAATGTGAGAGTCCTGTAGCTCAGTCATGAACCTGGAGAGCTGCACTTTGACAAAGCTGGCACAAATTAGAATAGAGGCAGTTTAGGAAAGCTGATATTTTGCTTTCAAGGACAGAATTTAATCTTCCAGTTTAGGAATGTGGATCTCTTGTTTCAGTTTCTTGATCTCTCCAGTTTGGGGCAAAATACCTTGTCTTCTTATTTATATACTTACATATATGGGATTGCCTGAATTCCAGTGATTTCAGGGGGAATTGAAGCTCTTTGTGATTTTAGACCTTGGTTGCCTTAGCACCCCAAATACAAAACTAGACATAAGGATGCTTCCTACCTTCTTGGGCTGTTTGGAGAAAAATCCTGAGCAGACTGGGGTGCTTTCAAGTTTAATACAGACATACAAGTCCCTCAGATAGGCAGCTAATATAAAGCACAGAGTACACACCCTTGATTTCTACAGCCTTGCAGGCATTTCCACCAGCACAAAATGAGTGCCAAATAGAAGGAAAACTTGGATTTACATAATTTGTGACCTTTTTTACAAACACAAATGATTACACAGGCCGTGAGGCACTGGCAGTTCAAAACAGAGACACATCTCAATATCCAGGAGCCGACGTTTTCAAACGGTGGTTACAAACAGGTGTCAAAACTCAGCGCAAAAAAAAAGAAGATTTGATTTCCCTCTTAGGTTTTTCTTAAGGGGGATATGAACAAAAGCTTAATTTTATTTTGCTAATTACTTTTGATGACGGTCAGTCTTCTGTGACCCTTTTTACAATAGATCTTTATGGTAGCTACTCTTCCATTAATTATCCCAATAGGAATAAATATCCTCAACATAATAATAGCATCATACTCTAGTGCAGGAGGGAAAGAGATTTTTTTTTCCTGTATTTATGTGACAAAAGGAAAAAAAATCTGGGAAAAGTAAAAATTCCATTCTTGCGTCTTGTTTAACTAGTGCCCCCTCTTGTGGTGCTTTGGCAGCAGTACCAAACCCCAAAATCTAATTTTCTGAGGTAAAAAAAAAATCAGAGTGTAATATAGGTTCGTTCCAGAGGTGATTTAAATACAAGGTACAGTAAAATAGATTAAATTATATTAAATGTGTAATCAAGAGAGATCAATCAGCTGTGGATATTAGAAAAAAGAACAGTGCTAAGGGGCCGTGGCAGGAAGGACACAGCAGGCAGGAGAATAGGATGTGCCTGGCTGCTAAAATCATTCCCCTTCCCTTCTGAACTGGACTTCTCGCTGGTGAACAGCTCACTGACATTTTAGTTACAACCTTTCTGAAATCATTGCTCATTCGAGCATCCCATCCCTCCTTTCTCTCTTCATCTTCCCTCTTCTCTTGCCTGACCATCTTTCTTTTTTCCTTAGTTTTCCTTTCATCTGTAGCATTAGTTCTGCACTTTCTCTGCTTCCAACTTTTTTTCTTCTTATTATCTCCGCAAGCCAGACAGACACCTCAGATCCAAAACAATGCCCAACAACGCCCTTTTTTTTTTCCTCCTTGTTTACCACCCCCAGTTTGGCTTTTCAAAATCACTTTTTAAAGACTCTCTGCTGATGCAGCATTCACTTTCCTTTCAGATTAATTCTATCTATGCTGGCAGGAGGATGAGGAAAAAATAACCCCAAAATGACCATTTCGAGCAGCCACTCGCAGGATTCTTCCTGGAGAAGTTTTAAGCCAGGAGATGTATCTTGTTCTACAGGGATCTCTGTCAACTTCTCTTTTTATGCATTTAATGTTCTTCCCCAGCGATAGCCTAAGGGTGCTTTCACTAAACAATTAATGTAAGGCATCTCCTGGGAACCTAATGGGTATTTAGCAATAAGTTCACTTCCAGTGAATTGTATAATGTGATATTTTGACAATGGATATAGCGAGGTTCCTGAAAGGTGAAGTTTTCTCCAAAGAAGCACTAAAATATCTAACAGAGTTTCTGGTAGCATTTTGTGGGGTGGAATGGGATAAAGAGTGGGTCAGAAGGAGTAGGGAATTTAGCAGAGTGTTAGTGCTGTTGTACAATATGTTCTTTAATTTTAGTGTCATCCTGTAATAATGTTCACTTTCACTAATACAATGTACAAGTCGTAATCTATTAGCGAAAATAAAATTTGCTGTGACATTTGATATGAAAGCCGCTAGCAATGAAGGATGTAGTACTGCAAGTGATATTTGTATTATGTTAATAAAAAATGATATTAACATATGAAACTAATACTAGGCAAGGAAAAGTGTTTAATATTAAGGCTTGAAATGTAGAAAGTAACATGAAATCTCCAGTCTGGTCTGATGTTTCTGTGTTCAGAATCACACTGAGGAGACTGTATGCAGCAAGTTTTTTAAAAGGCAATTTTTTATTGTTTTTAAAAGTAATTCCAAGAGTTATCACAACAATAATTTAGTATATTAATCCAGTCATTTAAACATAGAAAGTGGCATTTTTATATAGAAAAAAATTGCAGGGCATGCATCCAACATTGGATATTTCCCTACAAGAATTATTCTCACTGTGTAATCTAAATAAAACTAAAACTTCCAAGATGGGGTGTAGGATTTTGTGGCATTTATCTGTGGTGTGACAGCTTGCAAACTGCAAAATATGTCCAGCACCGTAGGGCTGTGTGTGCAACATTTTTACAGAGCCAGTTCTCTATAGGGTACAGCATGATAGGATTTCACAAAAAAGAAGTTGCAGATAGGTATGTACATAAAATCAGCTCATTTTTTTTCTTCTATTTCTGCACTTGAAGCAGAACAGATTGGAGGGATTGTTTTATTATTATGCTTTTTTCTAAGAGAACCGTGTTATAGTAGGACTGAATAAATCTGAATCTAAGATACATCTCTATCAAGCACATACATATATAAAGATAGAAAAATAGAATGAAAAGGAAACAGATTTGAAGAGAAAACTGGACTTTTTTTTTTTTACAGTGCTATTCCCAAAAGCAAAATTAAAGTTTTACTTTAACCTTTCATTGTTCCCAGGCACAAAATAATATATGTCCTACAAACAATGAAAATACAGGAAACAAAGCAAAAGCAAGAAAAAAGTTCTCAACTCAGTTAACTCATTTAACCTAGTTGTAAAGATTATATTTTTTCTTTTGCTAATAAATTTAAAAATAAGAATTATCTATCTGGGTGGACTCTATTTACTGATTCACTGTAGATTTTCAGTTATGGAGTATTGGAGTATTGATTATGATTATTTTCCTTCTAAAACAATTTTTCAAGGAATTCAGAGTGAAGTCTATGTGATATGTAACATCAGAGGCATCTCTAAAAGTGCTTTATTTCACAGGGTTCTGTCTTCCCTTCTCAGGCTTTATGTTAAAATGAAGCTTGTTATCATATTTTGCAATTTTTTTTTCAAATATGGGAAACAATATGTTAAGATTTAACAAGGACATATCTAAGCAATGAAAGCATGCAAGTTCTGTTATTTTTATAGGAGCTATTGCCATTAAAAGCAATGACAATTCTAATATTTAACATTAATCCCATTAAAATGCAATAAAGCATAGCTTTGTGATGTACATTTTTTTGTTTTACTCATTTCTCAAAATCAGAATATAAATCATAGGCTTACAGTAGCCCTTATCCCAATCTCATAAGTTTCTGCAGATAATCTCAATTAGGACTAAACTGATATATGGTCAAATGCACACTCAACAGAACGACAAAAAATGCAGGAAGGTAAAACAGCTGCAAAGGCTTTTTCCTGAGCTGGGCACATGGTTATTAAAGTAGCACCCTTATGGCAATAATTTCTGTTCAATAAATGTAGCCTAAGGATTTCCAAGTAATGAATTTTTCCAGCTGAAACTGTAAATGAAGACTCATTCCTTTCTATGAAAAATGTCAGATTCTGAGCCAGTGGAAATTGGTGTAGTTCTGTTAACACCAGAGAACTATGCTGATTTACACAGTCTAACAAATATGGACCATTTGTCTTATAAAACACCTCAATTTGCAGGACAGAATCCAGCAGAGCTGTCCCTTGCAATACAAACGTTTCTCAGGCTGTATTTGCAGGCTGATTTATCAGCTCAATATTACAATGCACTGTTTTAACATTCAGAGACACGAATGCAGCATTAGTCTATGTGCTAAACACAAGCATAAATAACAGTTATTATGCCCAGAGCTTTAAACCTGTGCATGTATATTCAGCTTCAGCCTCTCGACCTTAGTGATCCACTCAGAATTGCACATGAACACAGAATTTGTAGCCTTATGCTCTAACAGATTTCTGTCTGCTTATTTTTGTAGAGGCAGAGCATAACCACGGTTAATCAGGGTAAATATGGAGTGTCTTAGCTGAAGGCTGTAGGATTGCTCAGGATTCAGACATCTGAATGTTTCAGGGGGTCCACATTTCAGGCAGACTGCTCACCAATACAGGCTTTGCTCTTGAGAAAGTGTTTGACTGCAGAGAGGTAACAAAGATACTCTTCTGCTGGAAATTATTTTCTTGAACTTGTATTAAAATCCTCACTCTTTATTCTTTCTTCCTCCTTCCTTCTTTACTCCCTAGCAAGTGCTAGAGTCAAAATAGAGGCAAGGTGGACTCAGGATCATAAAATCATTGGGGTTGGAATAGATCTCCATGGTATCAAGTCCAACCATTAACCCACCACTGCTGAGCCCCCCAATAAATCATGTCACCAAAGCCACATTTACACATTTTTGGAACACTTTCTGGGTGGTGACTCCACTGCCTCCCTAAAAAGCCTGTTCCAATGTCCAGCCACACTTCCAGTGAAAAAACTTTTCCTAATATCCAGTCCAAACCTTCCTGGGTGCAACTTGAGGTCATTTCCTCTTGTCCTATCACTTGTTACAGATCCCCACCTGGCTACAACTTCCAGTCAGGGAGCTGTAGAAACTCATAAGGTTCCCTCATTGATCCTTCTTTTCTCCATAGTTAACTGGATTAAATTCCTGAGCTGCTCCTCATCAGACTTGTGCTCCAGACACTTCCCCAACTCTGTTGTCCTTCTCTGTACTTCTGTGGAACAACTCGGTACATTTCTGACCTTCTGAAACCCACACCTATCATCCTTTTGGTTCCCTCAATCAGCATCCAGTGTGGCCTAAATCTGTCTTTCATGGCTGTTCCCTGCAGAATTCCTACCTTCATTTTTGATTCTCACTGGGTCTTCATTCTGAGTAGCTCAGCAATTAGTCACAAAAACTTCCAAATTCTCTCACTTATTTACAAATCTAAAAAGTGGAGACTCATTTTACTGAGAGATCTCCAAAGTAAACTTCATTTGTCTCTGGAGAACACTCTAAGATGTCAGTAAAGATGAATATTGAGGTGGAAGAGAGGCATGGGGCAGAAAACACTCCCCTACAGCTTTTATAGGAAAAGTCCCTAATAGGAACTGCTTCAGTGGGGCTGGAAAGGCTGGGAGCAAGAAGGGGAACAGCTCTGAGTCTGAAAACTCCAAGAGTTCCATTTGATACCATTTCTGCCTTGTCAGCTGGCCTTTTCTTATTATACTCATCAAAGGATCACAACTGAGCATCAAAGTTTGCAGCTTGTTGGGGACATTTTTTTGAGGGAAAGTTGTTTTCTTGGGGATTGTATGACTAATGACTGTGAAAACTTTACGTGTCACAGAATCACCAAATGGCAGAATGGGTATTGTTGGAAGGGACCAGAGTGGATCTTTCACCTGGTCCAGCCTCCCTGCTCCAGCAGGGCCATCCCAGAGCACAGGGCACAGGATTGTATCCAGACATTTCTGGAATATCTCCAGTGAGGAGACTCCACGGCCTCTCTGGACAATCTGTTCAGTGCTTGGTCACTGCACAGGCAAGAAGTTCTGCCTCATGTTCAGGTGGCACTTGCAGTGCATGTCAATTTACTTTGGAGTGTGCATTCTTGTCGGATAACTATAAGGTGTTGTCCTTTGAAAGTAAATAAATAAATAAAAATAAGTCACTTCACTAGGAATATTCTGGTTTTCCTCTAATTTTTTGAACAAGTTACATGCTATGGCAAGTAACCGTGCTGTGGTGAGTTATTGTCTTGCCTATGAAAATAATATTCTTTTTACATTCCTTTATAAAATGGAATTAGAGATACTGTTAACCATATTGCAGGAAGCTGAATGTTGTATGTGAAATATTGCATTTAATTGCCATTCTAAAAAAAACCAAGCTAGAGATTATTCCAACTAAACCTGTGTTCCTCTCTGTCCATTTCTATCAGAGACTGAGTACTCAAAAGAACAAAACACATTGTTGGAATTAAAATTTTTTAAATGCACTGCTGCAGTTTAAAGAGAGCAGGAAGAATCACACAAATAAACTACTGGGATTGTTTTTTCTTTTTCCATTACATTGGAAAAATAAAAAAACTTTGCAGATGACATTGCTGCTTAATAATCACTTCATCCAATTTTTAAAAGACAGATTAACTACTTTCTCTATTAAACACACCACAGATTCCTCAGTGTTACTGGCAGCAAGTTACCCTTTTTGAGGCAACAGCATCACTTTAGTGAACATACTTGGAAGCTATTTTCTCATCTTATGAAAAAGATGGGAATTTTTTAAGCTACTTATTTCCTATTAGAACTGGTACTTCTGATGTATGTCTTCATATCAAAATGTGGCATGCAAATCTGATCTAGTGGGATAACTCACAATAAATATGGGGCTCTTGACTGTAAAACCAGTTAATACTAATTTGAATTTTCATATTAATAAATTATAAATGTGTTTATTAATTTACTGAAAAGAAATATGTGCTTGAACAGTGCTTCAAAGTTAATAGAAAATTACCAAATAATAGGTGTCAGAGAGAATACAAAATGGGGAACACAGTGTTTTCCTAATGAAGACCTGAAAATGTGCTTTCATGCAGAGTGTCTTTCCAAAAACATCCTTCTCAAGCTTGTAGCAATAAAAGTCTTGATACTTTAATAAAAAATATAAATCTGAATGCATTCCTCACTAAAATGCTGTATAATCAAACCTGCTTCCTTTTCCTTTTAAAGTAATTGAAGACTTTTTCAGTTTCCAGAGGGAAACATCCCACCTTAGGTCAACCAAGGCATCAGATCACTTACTTGGAACATGGGAAGGAAAATTCCAGCACCTGGGCTGAGTCAGGCAGCACAGAGACAACCTGGGTGTCCTCTGTCATGGGTGAGCACCTTAGCCCTGGACTCTGGGCTCTTCTCCAGCATTCCTATAGCTGGACAGAAATCCTCTCTTGGACCTGAAAAAACCCTTCCCAAAGCTAGATGCATGGACAAAGTTATTTTCCTAGAGTATATTTTTGTTATTAACAAATCATCCTATTATATATAACTTAGTTATAAACTAATTCTGCTGTCTGTTGTGCCTGAAGCTAAGCTTACATATAAAGGTTTTCCAAATTAGGAATAAATAAGATGGCAGGCAGGATCCTGATGTGATGCACTGTCATTTCATTGGCTTTAATGGTGCATGTAAATTTTCACATGAGCAAAGGTTTAATGAGTTTTGACTTACACTTTCCAGGTAAAAGTCCATCCTGTGAAAGGTCCAGTTATCCCAGCTCTTAGGCTAGCAGCAAAAATTCTGAGGGTGGTGGCACCAAAGGCTGATGGTAGCCTACAGCACTTGGTTCTGGTGTGCCAGGAAAGAAAGAAATTCTGGAAAGGGCTTTCCTTAATCATTCCCTGAAGGAGCAAGTGTCTCTCTCTCTCTTTTTCCTGACTAGAGGGAAGCTCAGTTATCTAACTCTTCAGGCCAAAATTAGCCTTTGTGAGCTCTCCCCTGAGGATCTGCTTGTGTGCACACACAGAGACATAAACAGAAATGCTTTTTCTCCATAAAGCACTGAGAATACCAAGTTACTTTGCTTTCCTCTGCTTAACACCACGGTTGTCCTCTCAAAAACTTTAATAGAATCACAGAATGGTTTGGATTGGGAGGAATTTTAAAGATCATCCCATTCCAATCCCTGCCATGGGCAGTGACACCTTCCACTATCCCAGGTTGTTCCAAGCCTCACCCAACCTGGTCTTAAACACTTCCAGGGATCCAGGGGCATCCAGCTTTTCTAGTGACAGTGTAAAGGCAGCTGCTGCCAGGTCCCACTGACCAATGCTGAATCAGGACCACTTTGGATAAGTCACTTGAGCTGTCTTGGAAAATGCACATACAATTTCAAAAAAAATGATGAAAAAAAAATGAGATCTGGGAAAATTTAGGGACAAATGGAATCCACCAAACTGAATGAATGTGAAGTTCAGTGTGACCATTCTGAGTGTCTGAATGCTCCACTGAAAATGCTTAGCATACGTAAGAGTGAGCCAGTGTATAACTAGAATAAAAGACATAAACTTCAGTTTGGAACCTACTGTGGTTCACATTTCCAGTAAAATGCCATTTTTATTTGGGTAGCTGTGTGGGGCTTCTGGATTCTACCTGGTTAGTCCTTGGTTATCCATCCCTCAGACATCAGGAAATAGAAAAAAAAATCAGCTCAGAAATGACACTAAAAAAGATTTCCAGTTAAACTCCCCTAGGCTTCAAGAAGAATGATCTATCCCTTCTCTTTTTCCTTGTTTCCAAAGTCAGTGCCTAAATCAGGATATCCATTCCTTGAGTGAATTAAGTTTGGACTTCCAAGTCTCTCTAGCAAGAAGAGTTTTGGAACTGTTCAGATTCATCCTGAACTGCCCCCTATGACAAAAATCAGCCACTTGCAGTGATCAAACAGCAGTTTCTCCCTGGTTTCTCTTCTTTGGCCATTTCCATATTAAGTTCTCAGGAGCTGCCTTTTGCTCCATTATACTCATACTTTATTTTTATATATTTTACTTAATCGTTCACTGGAAAATATTATCTCATATCTTCAGTTTATCTGAAGTTTTTCTGCTCCATTGCCAACATGAGAGTATATCTTACAGAAAACCTTTATCTTATTTTATTGCTATATTAGCTAATAATTAGCAATGAGCAACCTGATGACTCATGAAACGTTGATAACAATTTTTTACAGGAGATCCTGATTAAACATGGGAGCTGTTTATACACGTTAGTTAATTTATTAAGCTGTGAAAATATACCTCAAATTCTACAAATTAGATTTATTTCATTCTGTCTGAGAAAGGACACAAAATAAGATACATTTTCTGAAGGCTTAAAGTAAGTTTAAGACCAATGTCTTTGACAAAGATAAAATGGTTACTATATCATAAGATTACAGAATGGTTTGTGTTGAAAGAGACCTTAAAAATCATCTAGTTTCAATGGCCCTGCCACAGGTGGGGATATCTTGTAGTAGAACAGGTTACTCAAACCCCCATCCCACCTGACCTTGAACACATCCCAAAATATCCTTGAAACAATATTTAAACAAAATATTCCATAAGCTGTTCAGCCTTGTATAGTGAGGAACCTCTCTAAATCTGCTCCAGAAGAAATACACAGAGATAGGCAGGTAGCTGGATACCATACCTGGAGGTAAAGGCAGATTATTTTTCCAGCTGTCAACCCCACATGACCCAAAAGTCAACCCCTGCTCTTTCCATCTCGTGCCTCATCAGAAGTGTCAAAGTGACATGGTTTCTGAAACTGCACTTGCTGAAGTCGTGGGCAGCTCCCACAAACTCCATTGGAAACTGGGTCATTCCTGGTTGACAGTGGAATTCAGGACACAGGGGCCAGCCCACAGTCCCAGAAGTGCCTTGGGTCTGCAGGACTAGCTGGAGTCAAAGGCATCCAACAGTAACAGGGCTTTCTGGACAGAAAAACAAGAGGAATTAGAAAGTTGCCATTGTAATTTAATCACTTCCTAACCAGGACTGCGATTAGTGACTTCAGTTCTCCCACCTTGATTTTCTTCCCTCCCAGAGGCACTAAGAAAGCATCCAGTTACATGTAGTATCTAACAGGTGAAAAAATTATTTTTAAAACTAGCAAGGTGTCTTTTTTCCCCCTTCCTCTCACAATAATAAATTAAATCCTCTGTTCACCTTTAGCACCAGCTTCACTTCACTTTTTCGAGAGCTCTGCAAAGCAGAGCAGATAACCAGGATACATCAACTCTCGCTGAGGATGACTGTGGAAGGGGTTTCTCTGGAACCCATGGCTCATCCTCCCCTAAGTCTGCAGGGATGAGGCTTCTGTCATCGTCGCTCACAGTGGTCATTGTTTGCATCCATGCCAATATGAATTTGGAGGGGACCAAAGGCATCAGTCAGCTTGCAGTTATTTAAATTACTTTATTGTTTCCTATACAAACAAGGAATAAACTGCATCAGTGGTGTTACACAAGTGGCCTTATGCTCAATGTTTCTTAAAAACAGTATTGCAAAACTAGAAATGTTAATAAAAAAGGAAAAGTTATGATAATTTTGCATCCCTTGTGATAAACCCAGGCATGTTAACTACTTTCCACATGCATTAGTCTGCAGGTAGTCCATTCTAAATATAGAAAGAATAAACAGAAAAATACAATGTAAATAATATATATACAGGAATATGCTTGGGGATTACAGCTGCCTGCATAAGCCTGTTTTGAGTTACTCAGCAGTTTGTACAATAGTTATAAAATATCATTAAACTACATTTTTGGTTGAACAATGCAGTCAGTAGATTTAGGGAGAAACCCCAACAACTTTCTAAATAATCTGGGAGTCTGTAAAGGTTGGAGTCTTTTTCTCCACTTCCCACAGCTCCTGTGCCCTATGAATCCTCTTCCAATGCACACATGTGCTCTGAGTACAAAATTCCATAGCATAAGTGAAACTGCAACATGCAGGGCTGATCAAAGCGTAGTGAAATTAACTTCAGATTAAACACTCCCGGGGCTGAATGAGTCACCAAAGGGCCTATTTCAGTGAGAACAGTGAATTCCAAGGCTCTCCGTAGTCACAGTGATTTCTGGAGGCCATGGGTTTCTCAAAGCCTGCAAAAGCAATGTAGATGTCAAACTTAGTCTCAAAAACCACCTTTTACATACCCAGAGTTAAGTGAGGTTACTGGTGACTGGAGATTTATGATTTTTGAAAGTTTTGTGAAAGTTGATTATACTATATAAAGACATAAAGGAAATACATACATACATAGATAAACCCAAATTTGCAAGATCATGAATTCTGGTTCTTTCCTCTTTGCCTTGTCCTTATGTTTATTGACGGAGGAAGGGAGGAAGGGAGGAAGGGAGGAAGGGAGGAAGGAAGGAAGGAAGGAAGGAAGGAAGGAAGGAAGGCTATATTTTTCAAAATTATTAGGAACATCACGCATTCCCCAAGTCATTCAAATCTTCCTTTTGACTGTACTTTTTCCTAATATGTTTTCTTGTTCCATTTGGAAATTTTGTTTGGGAGAAAAATAATTTTAGGCAATTTTCTTCAGGTTCCGGTGTCAGACATTCAGTCAGGGCATGGTTTCTACTGTGTTCCAAAGCCATAGTAGGCAAATTAATTACATATGATGTGATGGACCAAATCCAGCGAGGATAGAACAGACACAGACAAAGTTTTTGGCCAGTTTGTAGGAGTTGTGCCAGGGCTGAGACGCATCTTGATACCACAGAATGTTCCTGGGTTTGCATTACTGTCTGATCTATATTTCTACCTGGTGTGTTCAGTGGGAATGCCAACAAGTTCTAGCCACAGTCTGCAGCAAGTTCCCTCGATTTTAATGGGACAATGTCCACACGTGGTTTTGATGTGTTCATAGAGATGGTTTTTTGATACAGGCAAAGCAGACAAGGGCCCTATTGACAGATAACTTAGAATGGTGTAGTTGAACCAGTAATTTCTATAGAACCTCCTCCTTCTTTGCCTCTCTGGAAGAGAAATATAATTTATCATTGGTGCAGGTTATGATGCCCATAAAGCTGACGTTTGTCTCTGACCAGCACAGTGGAGAAAAACCAGCTTTTTAATTCCTTATATAGCTGTTCCTGCACAAGGAGGTGTCAGGATTCATGGGTTAATAAATCTCTTGAATAACATCTTTTGCTCCTGCAAGCAATAGTAACTACTGCCATGGCTGTTCCAAGTAAAATCATGGAACAGCTTTCTCAGTTATTTAGGACTTCTGATCCTAGATGGGCTTTTCCCCACTGGCTCCACTTGAATTACTCTACTGAAAAAACCTGGGATGGCTTTTCAGGCTTTGTTCATTCAGTTATAAAGCACATGATTTCTTGTGCTGAAGGTGACAATTAGAATTTTATCTTGTTCAGAAATATTCTTCTGGTATGTCCAGGCTCTCCAATATCCCAAGCACATTCAGATGAGGCAGGTAGAATGCAGTGCATATGTTAGGGCTGGAAAGGGACATGGAGTTTAAATATAGAACAAGAAAGGCTATAGAAAAATGAGTGGGAGGAAATCAGAAGATGGGGTGTGTAGGCAATTTTGGTGCTTTAATCTAAGAAGACCATGATTAATAGATTAAAAGCCAGAAGGGACCGCTGTGAAAATTTAGCTTTACCTCCAATGAACTTCTGGGAACTCTGTTTTGTGTTGGAGTTGAGTCAAAACTGTTGTGATTGGTACACATGTTTGCAGAACATCAGGGTAAATCAAGCTTGATATGAAGATTCCCGAGGTATCTTTTCCAAGTTGGTGTAATTGCCTTTTACTGTATGATGAAAGTTGTTATTTCTCCATCTAATGGTGTTTTGAGAACACTGAAAGCAATTAGGATTCAGGAAAATGTGTGCAAATAATCAGTTTGTGTTGATTCACATTGTTGCTTGGGTTTATGATTGCTTTTTCTATCCAATATCTACTTCCTTGTTGAAAAAAAAAATGAAGATTAAGACAGGGCCTTGGAAACTCTGCTTTCAACACGGTCACAGTGTGTGTAAGAAGTGTAATATAAATTATTTTATATTTAACATGTAAGATAACATTGAATTTTCATTTCAGAAATAAACATTATATCTTAATAAGGATTAATGTAGTCCATCTATAAAAGATTTTAATACATTTCATATTAAAGGAATAACCTCAAAGAGGCTTTCACAGTATTATTAATTTTTGTTGTTATTGTATTATTATTATTATTATTATTATTATTATTATTATTTAAAGCATGTCTATCATCTGTGTGATAGAGAAAAATAATTACAGGTCTACACAAAGAATGAATAATTATGGCTTCTTGGCCATGATTTTGTAAAGGATTTAAGCTCATGTTGGAGTAAAGCAGAAGAGTGATCTTTTAGAAAGAATTATTCATGTGTTTAAGCAGAAGTTCTTTCTGAAGTGTGGCCACACACTAAAAACTGGACTCCAGTCTTAGTTCTTTTATTTCAGACACAGAATTCCTGTTGAGCTGGGAGGACTGGAACCTGGATCACGGAAGATTCTGTGCCAATTGCTCCTGGCCACAAAAAGAATGGTAAATGCCAGCCTGGGCTGGGCTAATGCTGGTGGTGAGGGTGACCCAAGGTGTTGTGAAACATCCACTCCAATAGTGCCCAGAGCCTCCAGCCCTGAGGTGGAACCAGCACACACCACACACCTCAATAAAACCCTGGCAAGGAATTTCTAAGGTCAACAACTCTTCATTTGAACGATTTTCTCAGAGAGCAGGTTTTCTCAGAGATTCTCAGTTCAGCAATTCTTTACTCTGACTGAGGTAAATGGGAGAAAACAAGGTCTGATAACAGGCTCTAAAAAAGGCATTCCTGACGACTTTCACATTACGTCAGGCAGATAAATTACAGCTGTCAGCAAAGTGGCAGAGCAGCAGTGGAGTGTCCATGGATTCAATTCTATGTTTCAAATAATGGAAAGTAAGTGTCAAAATGGAATTTTCCAGTTCCTGGAAACGGCATAATCTGTGCTGTGCTCTCTTGCAGTCATGCCCAGTGTTTGGAAGTGTTCAAGGCCAGGCTGGATGAAGCTTTGAGCAGCCTGGTGGAAGGCTGGTGTGGTGGAAGGTATCCCCAGCAGGGAGGTTGGAATGAGATGAACTTTGAGGTCCCTCCTAAACCAAACCATCATAAGATTCTATGATTGTCTATCACAAAAGTCAAAAAGTACACAAATTTCATCTAGTATGCTGTTCTACTTCATCATATTATGTGTTTCAAGCCCTAATACTTTATGGATTTCTGAAATATATGTTTTGATTTTTTAAATTAAAGGATTTTTTAGTAATTTTTGTTAAATTTATTTGGATTTCTGGAACATATGTTTTAATTTAAAAAATTAAAGCATCTCTTTTTCTATTTTTTGTCAACTTTCATTTTATTATTTCACAAAAATATTTCATTTTCATGAAAACCTAAATCTGACCAATTAAAGAAGCAGCTGTTAAAAACACTGAAATAAAGTCAATTTTTAGCTGTGTTTGTTTAAAAATCTCCATTTTCAAGGCAGTTCTGTTACCTCAATTGAACAGTCAATTACCTGTTTGCTTTTATTTTCTCTGGCACTGTCTTGTTCAGAGCCTCCAGTTGTCCACACATTCCATGCACAGCCAACAAGAAACTGTCCTTGCTTCCAGGAGGTTGCAAAATAAACGGGCAAGAGATGCAAAAAGCAGGAAATGAAGCAGTGCCAGAGCAAGGTCTTACCAAGAAACTGAAAGAACCAAAGAATTGAAATACGGTGCTCTGACCTGCTTTCAAGAGCCATGAATGAGCTAAAGGTCAAATATTTTCTTGCTTAGGGCTGGAACAAAGGACCATGGAGTGGGAACCACGGAGGTGTAAGCCAAGGGGGATGACGAGGAAGAGGAGGAGCTTCCTGGAAGTGTCTTTAAAATATCTGTGTTAAAGATAGCTACTAAACAGACAAAACACTGACGTTCTTCACTGTCTTCCTCACTGCACCCCTGGAGCTGTCATGTACTATGAAGTGTCTCCTTCAGCTCAAATGTAAACCTCAGAGTGTGCAGGCAAAGCTTAGAAGAACATTGAAATGCTTTCCTCAGCCCACCACCACCACACTACAGGTTGCATCTTTTTATTCCTGGTGCTTTTTTTGTCCTGCTCTCTCTGCAGCTGGCACTGTCAGGGCCAAGAACTCCACAGCCCTGATCCATTTTTTGCCAATGGCCCCCAAGTTTATCTCTAGGAAGAAAAGGGCGTAGTGGAATGAATTCCTTTATTCTGTTACAAAGTGGAATGTTTGGAGATGGAGAGAAAGCAATTACCCTGTCCAACCAATACAGAATCATAGAATCATTAAGGCTGGAAAAGTCCTTCAAATTCATCAAGTCCATCAAGACCCAAGACCACCATGCTCACTAAACCACATGATGAAGTGCCATGTCTATCCATTTTCCTAACACTTCTGAGAACGTTGACTCCAAAACTTCTCTGGGGAGCCTGTTTCAATGCTTAACCACTATTTCAGTGAAGAAACTGCATCGCATATGTGTGTATATATATATATAATATATAGAGAGTCAATATTCTGTTCTCTGAAAGGGTGTCACTACCATTACTTTTAAAAGTTAAAAACCACTTAAGCGCTGCAACAGTATAAAACCCCCCACTTTGATAGTGCTACATATATCAAATGCATGTCTGGTCTCAACCTAGAGCAGCAAGATCAACATTATCCCTTGTTTTCTGTAGGAGTGATTATGTTCTCCTTACACAACTGGCAGTAGAGAGCACTTCCGAGACCAGAAATACGTGGCAAGTCTAAAATTTGTGTCAGTGCTTTGATTTTCATTAAATACAGTTCTTCAACAGGATTGGCGAGGAAGTTTCATGTCTGTTTTTGCAGGCCTAAGATAGGATAAAATCAAAATACTCTATAAGGGCTCCTCTATACATACATATGGGAAGTACTATTTCCTTCCTGGGAACAGACCACACCAAATCTCTGCCAGCATGGACCACTGGGAAGCTCTGTAAGGTAGGAATAGTGTAATAGTGTAGGAATAGTGTAATAGTGTAATTATAGATCCAGCTCAACTGCTGTATCATTAGTTTACCTAATAGAAATGAGAATAAAAACTATTTCCATAGACACAGAGTTGGGATTTTGGTTTTTTTTTTTCCTACTGAAGACATTGCTTCATTTGTTATTTCATATATATGATGCTGAAATATATTCTCCTTCAGGACAAGAGGGTTTAGAGAAGGTGATGAGGGTATTTTGACATCAAATGACTTGGTCGTTTTGCTGAGATATTTGTAAATCTGGGCTGTTTAAACAGCAAAGATTTTAATATGATTTTTGAGTCATATGCCCTCATTAGTGTTGCTAATTAAAAAGTGATACTCATGTGAGATGTGTGAACAACAAAATAAACCCAAATATAGTGTATTTTATAAAAGGAATGTTTGGCAAACAAAAATAACAAATAGGGCCAGACCCTATTTAATCTCAGTCTTGTCTGATTGTCAACACATTGTCTGCTGTAAACAGTATTTGTGGAGAATTTTGAACTGTTTGCAGATCATCTACCCTGGTTTTGAAGATGCTGCTGCTTATGTGAAAGTATTTGCTGTGTAGCTTGAATTAGCTAATTTATTTTCATTGCCCATTGTCAATCTTCCAATAATTGCTTGTAGCTATTCACTGTCGCAGTATGTCATTAATAATGGAAATCTGCTGCCACTTAGTCTAATGTTATGTGAAAGCACTCTAACAATTTGAAAAAGACTAAAATTAGGCTGCAAAAATTGGTAGGATTCTAGAGAATTTACATTTCTTATAGAGAAACTATTTTCTTGGTTTATGGATAAAAAAAATCCTGTTACTGTCTGTAACTTGGCTATAATTTCATATTAAATTCTATGGGATTCTGGAAAATACACAAAATCATTGTCAATATTTATCAAAGGCAGAATCATCCTTAAGTAAAAGCTTTCATGGGGGATTTCAATACTTTTGTGCTAACCACAGATAATGAAATTCAAACAGAACAGATAACAGAGAAACAGCAGATGGGACAAAGCTTTCCAAGCCAGTCTGTGCAAGAGACATTGGTATGAAATGGGAGTTTCACATCACTTTTTGGTTAGGTTTTGCTCATGGCTCTGAAATGTGGTAGTCAGGCTGTGACTGACAGGTCTGGTGTTTGAAAGGTGCAGCAAGAGATTTGGAAGTTAGCAGAAATCGAGAAGATGCAGAGGATTCAGTTAGATCAAAGAAAGGACAGAAAGAGGAACAGAGTCATAGAAGTCTTGCAGAACAGGTGGGAAATGGGATCTTAACAGGAGGAACAAAGAGGTGAAAAAACAGAGAAGGGAAAGCCTCAAAATTATCACCCAGCTAATAATAACCATCTTCATTTGTTCATCTTTTTATTTGGCCTTTACAAGGCCTTCACAGACATTTTACTTTTTTATGTGATTTTTTTCCTCTTGATCATGACTTGACTGCACTGTATTTTTTGTCTTCATAACTGAACCCATTACCAAAAAAAAGTGAGTTTTACTTCATGGGCATCAGTCTTTCTGAACCCGACTTGCAAAAATATCTCTCTCCCTTTCTGTATCTTCCCTATCTTCTACACAAGTTATTTTTATATTTCTCCTAGAATTTACTCTCTAGACAATTTCATGATCAATTCATTGTCTCTAACTCTATTACCAAGGTCTGCAATGGGTTAGGCAGATCATATTCTCAGCCCTTCACCCACCCAGAGTGACTCAGCTTTCACCTACTTAGTTTATTACTTCCCCTTCTACCTCAGAATATCCTCACAAAAATTTCCACATACCAGGCCTAGCTGTTCATCATTCTTTAACTTTCCAGCCTTTACTGAGTTTTAAAGTCCAATTGGCACTAGCACAGGTTGCCCAGAGAAGCTGTGGCTGCCCCTGGATCCCTGGAAGTGTCCAAGGCCAGGTTATATGGGGCATGGAGCAACCTGGGATAGTGGAAGGTGTCCCTGCTCCTGGCAGGGAGGTGGAACAAAAGGATCTTTAAGATCCCTTTCAACACAAACCATTCTGTGATTCTGTCTTTCAGCTGTGAATAAATGCCAGAATTTCAAGAAGAAAATGGAAGAAAATGGAAGAACACGTTAACAATTGCAATCGTGGCAAAGGAATGCTGAAAGCAAAACCAGTTCTTAACAGATAAAACGTGCAGTGTCACATCCCAAAGACCCTAAAAGACTTTCCAATGCACTGAAATTAGACCCTCCTTCCAGAAGGTTTCTGTGTATGGTTTAGTCCTAAACACTGGTTTTCAGGGAAATGGGACACAGCCATAGATCACTGAACACATCAGAAACATGTCTGGCTTAGGGTGTTCTGAAGTTACAGATGGTTTAAAGGTTGGGAAGGAAGCTGAAGAAAATATGTTGCCCTGGTTTTATGGGTCTTCCCTGGGCACCTGCTTTTTGCCAGCTATGGGAGACAACGTGCTGGGAGAGATGATGAGGTTCAGTCAGGTCTCTCTGATGTTCTTATGATTTTGGTGGAACTCAGTCAGAATAATCTGACTGTGAGTTAGACAAGCACTTCTGAACCGTGGAAGGATGGAATGTAACCTTGGGGGTTACTTCAGACCTCTCCAGTGGAGACATCTGCATCTGCCCTTGAAGGGAACAGACACATTCAGGCTTGGTTCATTTGACCTACTTGAACCTTCTGCTTTTGGTGACGCCAGTCACAGCCTCCAGATACCCATTCCTCTCCACTGGGCACAAAAGGAGTCCCGGGCATGTAGCTCAGAGATAGAGTTTTACATTTCAGACATCAGCATTACATTAGATTAATTCTATCTGGAGTGCATTTCCAATAATTTTGAAGCATTTGAGTCATATTTTGACTCACGGACAAAGAAAAATAACTGCAAAACCAATTAAGTCAATGATTCCTAGTTCCTGCCCCAAAAATCCATGATTCAACTCACAGATGACACATACTACAAAATGAGGCAAGATTGGCATTAACAGTCACACAGACAGCAGGTATAAATCCATTTTTTTTACATTTTTACATCATTTTTACAGTGTAATGATTTTTTTCCACAATGGCCAGCAGCAAGTAGAGACAACACTAGATGAACATGTTCTTCATTGGGCTAATTCAAATAGTTACAAGGGTCATAACTCCAGACACTGTCAAAAAAAGTATAATATGATTTGTGTACTTCATGGTGCTGTCAAATATCACTCAGCTTTGGAGACTGAATAAGATCCATCAGGACCACCACAAATCGTTAGGCTCACATCAGGAGGAAAGAGAAATTTTATAGAGACTGACCAAACATCTCCAGCTTCATATATCTACAGAGCTGTACCTAAAAACTGCTCCCAATGCAGGTTCTTTGGTGAGAATGGAAGATAGAAAATGCTTCCTTAGATAGTACTCCCTTTGGATATATCTTTCAGCAATTCATGGCCTATAAAATTCTTGAGTCAAGTTATCCAGACATTAAGAAATTATGGGTTTCTCCTCTGTGAATTTTCCCTTCCTTTCATTGAAGTCATATAAATTTTTAACACCTAATTATCATCAGGTACTTAGTAGAGGATTTCATTATCCAGTTGGAAAAAGTTCTAGTTTGTCTACAACATGAAAGCAGAAATGAAGGAATCATTCCCAAATCATGACATGTTTACATGAATGTCTGGTGGGTTCGGGTTTTGAGTTCTGTGTGGGGTAAAACTCACAGGTTGTTGATGTCTTTCCATTAATGACTCATCTTGAGCTCCCAACCTGGACATTGGGATCTTCCATCTCAAAACTGTGGTCTCAAAAATAAAATTGCTGCATGCGCAGGTTTAATGTCAAGGAGGGTTCATTTCTACTGTTCTGTGTGTTTCAGGAAGAATTTCTTCATTGAAAGGGTTGTGAAATTTTGGGATGGATTTCCCAGGGAGGTGGTGGAGTCACCACCCCTATAAGTGTTCAAGAAAGGACTGGACATGGCACTTGATCTCATTGACAAGGTGGTGATTGGTCACAGGTTGGACTCGATGACCTTGGAGGTCTTTTCCTTTTTCATCCTATCCCATCTCTTGTTTTTTGTATTCAGTTTCTCTCGCAGACAGAATCTTGTCAGCTATTTGCTAACTGGTGGTAACTGGGCATCTTCGCAACCCCACCCAAACTTGCATGAGAACCCGAACCAGATGGAACTTCTAAACCTTGAATATATAAAGTGGAGAGTTCAAATATTTTGGTCATCTTAATGAATGACGTTTTCAAAAAGTGTCTCTGCTATAGGAGAATAGAATAGAATAGAATAGAATAGAATAGAATAGAATAGAATAGAATAGAATAGAATAGAATAGAATAGAATGCCAGAGGAGTGTTTGGACAATGCCCTCAGGTATCTGGTGGAATTGTTGGGGGTGTCCAGTGCAGGTCCAGGAGCTGAACTCGATGATACTGGAGGATCCCTTCCAACTCTGGATTTTCTGTGATTCCATGTCAAATGGGTGAAAAAAATCATAAATTGTTTGAATTTAGACAGACCTGATTTATAGAAGCTGTAAGAATCATGTCTTAGACTCATAAATAACAACGGAGTTTCTGTTACAGGGAGATAAGGAAGCACAAAGACGTGAGGGAAAGAAGGAAACAGTGTTACTTCAGCACAAATATTTTTTCAAAACAAGGCTGACATTCTTAACCTTGAGCTTCATGGGTAACAGTAACAATAGTTATGGTTTTTCACCATAAACTTGTGATAAAAAAATAAATCACCCCTCCAGTTTCACACCAAAGGCAGATTGACCCATATGCCATGTAATCATCCAGGGTGAAATTGGGGGAGCCAAGGTAACTAATCCTGATGCTGGCTGCTGCCTTTGGCGACAGAAACTGGAATGTTTTGGCAATTCCAGTCAGAGAGGCCTGTGTGGATCACAGGCCTTTTGATAATTCATCATATTCTTCTGCATTGGAATGATTTCACCCAAACGCCTTGACTTCAACTGAGATGTTTGTCATTAGGAGAACAACTTTGGTATACATTTGTGCCAATCCTGCATATTTTTCTATGGAATATTGTCAGAGAATTTGCTCTTTTCCTCTTAAAACTCTGAGTATGAATCGTCATTTTATAGTCTCTGGATATGTGCCTATAAAAGAGGGAAGTATGGTATTTTTATTTTGTTTGGATTTCTTTATGGATAAACTGAAGATTCCTGAGGTCTGTTCTCTGACTTTGAGACAGCTGGGGACAGTCTGGCCACATCCTTTTAAGACACAGTGACTACACTTAAACTACCTGTTGAGAATGATCTCTGCCCCATGCTGACTCTTGACCATGCCTAGGAATTATTTTGGAGGCTGCTAGCTGGATCAGGCCAAAATGATTCATTAATAATTAAAAAGCACAGATGACCAAGTTCCAGTGTTTAGAATCGAATCCTGGCTTTGTGTAATATGTTGGAATAGGTGCCAAATAAAACCCAGATAGGCCAAATAAAACAGTTTCAAGGGCATGAAAAAAATAAAAAAAAATAAAAAAAACCAAGTACTTGTCTTTGTTCTTGTATATACAGAAAGTAAACACACAGGCTTCTCACACTCAGGATATTTTCTCAGGATATTTTCTCAGTGACAGCCTCCTCACTTGAAGACCTGTAGGAATTAAGATGAAAAAGGTCACATATCACTACACTGCAATTTCCTCACTACCTTGAGAAGCCAAACACAGACAGTGCTCTGTGAATTCCTGATCCAGAGCTGAACACCATCCATAAGGAAACTCAGCACAACAGTTGCTATCAACAAAACTGCAGCTGGGAGCCCATTACCTTATTCCCAGGCACTCCTTTCATGTAGAAGGAAAGCTAAAAGTAATTGCAATCCATCTTGAGCGAAAACACAGAAAATAATATGGGAACATATCTGTCCTTTAGTTTTCCTATACATAACAATAAACATATTTGGGTTGTTTGTGCAATGGCTGTGGTTCTCGATAATATTTTTAGAAAAAGGCATTCTGATGTAATATGAGTATTTTCCACCCTTGGATCACAAATTATTGGTTCCAAAAATAATAATATTATTTACATAGAAGCCTTGGCAAGGTAAAAATTCACCGTGAGAAGATCTGTATGACATAAAGTTAATTATAGCCCCTCCAATCATAGGACTTGTACTCAAGTGTATCATAAGATCTCTTTTTTCTTGCTCTATAGAATGCTTTGCTCTTGTATAGAGTCTCACTATGGTTTCATACCTTCAGACAAGAGCTTCAGGTCCTTCTATGGCTCCAGTGTTGAGTGTAGGAGAAGGAGAGGGAGATATGGAAAGGAGCTTTATCTGCTTGGGCTTTATCAGTCATGTGAGGAGGGTGTCAGATGAATTTAGGTACCCCAGTGATGTGTATCCTGTGTAACACAAGCCTCTAGCCTTCCTCTGGTCTTAGTGGAAAGAGCTAAGCACCTCCAGAATGTGAACCATCCCATCTTTTCCAGATAGTTCCATTTGGATGGGCCAAATCATCTGCTGGAGGTGTTCACTTCTCTCTGTTGGCTCTCTCCACAGTTATATAGTTAATCCAATTTCCTCTAGTTTAGATCTAAAAATCCATTGCAGAGCACAAAGTGGCTTTTGAGCTGCCTTACAGGGTGTAAGACGTCTGTCTGGGGCCAGCAGATGTAACACAAATTAATTGGACATTCACCTTTCTGGACTGGCAGCTGAAAATTAAGCAGGTAAAGACCTATCATGGATTCAGTGCAGCCAGAGAAGGGTAAAATTATGCCCATTCCTACAGTTACAGATAATAAATTTCTCCCTTGGTTTCTAAGGTCTGTGTTTTGATAGCAACTGCAGGAAACTTGCGCAAGCATGAACCACTCCACTGTTTTCAGTATCTAGTTTACTAAACCCACACAGCAAATAAATTGGACATATATTGAAGGCTGTCTCCAAATAACACTTCATCATTCTGCGTGCTAATTCCTCCTCTGACAAGTGAGAATAATTGCTTCTCTCATCATTTTTGATTGTGAAGTCTTTGGGCTAGGGAAGATTTTTTTATTTTTTGTGTCTCTGCACAGCAGACACCTGATTTCACCTGGGACCTTGCAGCACTGCTGAGCAACATGCATTTAAAATAAAAAATGTCATGGCTTGCTTAAACTTTGCAAGACCCTGTGGATTCCATAATGTACTGAAACTTCCCAGCCCAAAATTTTCAAAGATGTTAAAAATAGGAGTGTCTCTGAGACAGGACTATTTTATTTATTTATTTATTTATTATATTTTCCCTGTAGACCTTCAGACCCTGGGATTTTGCAGCCTCGATAAACATGAGGTTATCCTCCTTGCCAAGCTACTGTGCTTGATATGGACTGCCAGGCAATCACTGCATTAGGAATAATAATAATAATAATAATAATAGTAATAATAATAATAATAAAAATCTTAAAGAAATAACCAGAGGAAGTCATGATACTCTGGAAAGAAAAGTATGATCCATCACCTGAGCCATGCCATTTCAGAAGCCTCATGCATTAAACATAATGGAAGGGAGTAGAACAGCTCCAGTTCAATATGTGACTTGCGAGCTATCACAGGGCTTCTGACTCAGTATTACTGAGAAATGTTCCCTGACTGTCACTGCAAAGGTATGCGAGGGAGACTCTCTAAGGACCAATTAATGGGAATGGAAGAAAATTCTGGTAGATTGGTTGCCAGTGGGAGGAAAGTGAGTGGAGAATGGTGAAGAATAATGTATGTTTGCAATTTACTTATTAGCCCCGCAAAAAAAAAAAGAAAAAAAAAAAGAAGCAACACATGCCAAACGAAATAACAAAAGATCTTAGCAGCATTTGTAAATACCATTTTAATTATTTAAACTGAATGTGAATAGGAAGCTGCTGCTTTTTTTTTTAAAGGAAAACGTTGTTAATCAACTCAACAATCCTATTTTATGTCACAATCCCACAGTGTTCTGCCACAGAGGAAACTCACTGTTTCAGTTTCTTAAAGCTTGTATCCTTTAATCACAGCTGAAATAATGGCATCTTAATTCTGGCAAGCTCGTGTAGAGATGTTTTATTTTCCTGTTCCCTTTCTGTTAATTGTTTGTTTTTTCCACTTGTGTATCCATTGCTTTTATCTGAGGATCTCCAGCCACAATACAAAGGCTCATTAATTAAGCCTCACAGTACTCTGTGCTAAGCAGGGTTCTGAGGGTAAAATTCACCCAGTACTGCTTTGCTGTAGTTCAGTTTGGAGGCAAAGTGTTTTATGATTAATTATTGCACAAATTTGGTTGGTGCTGCACATTTTCTCTCCTGTTTTCATTGATGTTGTTGGTCTTGCACCTCTTAAAACTCATAAACGGGTTGCTTGGAATTGTTGCCATGAGAAAGGAGTTTTTATCTTCGAGCTTCTCTATTTTCAGCAATTAATCTAGCCTAATTCTGATTTAGGAAGGTAGATTGTTGTGAAAAAAAAAAATCCTTCCTTTTGAAAATGGCAACCAAAAACCAAATTCTTTGTCCAGCTACACCTTTGCAAACCATTTTGTTCCCATTAGAGCTTAACACTGACACTATCAAGTACGTAAGCACGATATTAACTTTGATAATTTCATTTTTCAGGTCCAGAAGAATTCAAATTGTCATCTTATCTGGTGAATAGGACTGAAGATTAAGGACTTTGATTAATTGCTGCTAAATGTGGCTAAATAGTTTAACAGAGTAATTAACCATGAGGACTTATTTTGAATTTTGGCGTGTATATGTGGCCTGTTTAGAAATATTCTATTGTGATTAGGGCTGGGTTTGCTCAGTTTCTGGTCACAATCACAGGTAAAGTTGAAAGTGAGACAGGTTTGGCATCTGCTCCCTTAGGAATCTGCTTGCTCTGCTTTTGCCTGCAGCCTGCCATGACAGAGGGGAGGAAAAAGAACAGATCTGCTGCAGTTTTCACCAGTTATGCTGTGACCGAGGAGATTGTTCTGGGTTTTTTGCAACATAAACTTCCTTGGAGTTAACATAAAATATATGAAACTGGTGACTTACTGAAGTAAGGGATGAAGATAGTCAAAAATTGCCTTTAGTCTTCAGAGAACAACATCTTGTGCTGCTTGGATTACCATGTAAAAAGTTATATAAAATCAGTCTTTCCCATTTATCTGGCCAAGAGTGCAGTGTGAGGTTATATGTGCATATATGTGTGCATTAGTTTTTTCCACTTGGGAATTGCAGTCAAAAAAATCACAATCACAAGCCAGGAATCATCAGGGAAAATTAGTGTCCCTCGGATGCTACCAAAGTGAATTCTGTTCTTACCCACAGAAATTTTTCCTTATACAGAAGCTCTTACAACAAAAAATCATGCTTAGCAGTGAATTGAACATAGAATTAAACCTTTCAATTCTGATCAAGGTGGTTGCTAAGCTTCAAAATAATGTAGAAAGTGTGTTTTTTAATTTTATTTTTAAGAAAGTAGCAATCACAGGGTTTGGTATTATTCAGCCTATGTATTTATATTCTTATTTATATTCCTGTAAATACATTTATTTGGATGAGTATTCTGTGATCACAACTTCCAAAAAGGAAAAAAAATGGTTTTCACAGCCCCTGTTGGTGAAAACTGAAACAATCTGCATGATTCTTAAATAATAGTTCCAACAAAAGGATCAAAAATGAGAAAGAGGCCTCATCTGCTAAGAGATGTATAAGCCTGGAGGCCACCACGGTATGACTGACACCTAAACACAGTATTTCAGGTCTTTTCCACTTTCCAGATCCTAAATTACAAAATTTTTTCCAAGCAAGCTTTTTTTTCTCTGATCTCAAGAGGTGAAGATTTTCAGTTTAATGGAATAGACAGAAAAAAATACCAGAATTACCAAGTGATTGCACCACATGCTACAGATGAAGTAAAAGCTATTTCAAGCAAAATTTTTCTAGTTTTACACTCCTGGGCCAGGTCTCCAAGGACACCAGCAGGAATGATGGACCTGAACCCTTACTGGTGATCTCCAGCTGGACTGAACTGAGACAGTTCTTTATGAGGTCTGATGACCATCAAAGGACCCAGGGGTTTAAAATTATATAGAGACAACAAGGATGGAAAAGGCCATTCCAAAGGTAAAGCTGAGCCCTGGTTTCCTAAATCCAGGTGCTTGCATTTAACCATAGCATCAGTTGTTTTTCTTTCAGGTAGTGCAGTTGTTCAGCTGTGTTAGTTCTGCAAATCCAGAGCAAGGCAGAAGAGAGCCTGGGCTGCTGTAAAACTAAAAACTCACCCCTGAGTGCTTTAATGGACTGAGTAATATCACAAATGAGAGAAACAATCAGCTCAGGCAACTCTTTCTAAAGGTCTTTAGATGCTTTATAAAAAACGTATTTACCAATGAGGCAATTCCCCCACATCAATGAATCAAAGCCAAAATCTCGAGGAGAATTTCTCTTGAAATAGAATATTAAATCAGTCCATTGAAATGGTGCCATAATCCATTTGTTTGGTAAATGAAAAGCAGTTGGCAGTCATCTGCAACAAGGAGGAACATGAAGCACCAGCAAGCAGTGAAAAGAACAATTAGGAGCAGACGAAGTGGGGGAAAGTTTTGTATTTGCAGCTTCCAAAACACAACATTTCCAACTTGGGATGAGATTCACCCTCTCTAAACAGAGCTGTTTGAAAGTTGGATGCTTTGTTTCGTCTAGACAAACACATGGGATGTCTCTAAAGTTGTTGCTGAGGCAGGAATCTTTAGAGGCCAACTCATCCAAGCCTAAACAGATGCCCAAAGTGTATGAGAAGCAGAAAAGAGCCATTCATGGTGCAAAAAATGGTGCAAAGCTCAACAGTTTCGTGGAACAAGCCAGGTGGAGGCATTTCCAGTTCCTTTAACTATTAAAAATACCTTCTAGTAAATTGCTGAAAAGAATTCAGCCAAGGAAACACAGCCAAGAGTGGCCCTGATGGTGTCCGAGACAATTTCTGTCTGTCACTTACAGCTAAACACAGTTGACAGATAATAAACCAAAAAACATTCGGCTTTTTGGCACAAAAGTTGTCAAGCATCACTAAAGATCAAGCCTGTGGGAATCTGACCAAACAAATCATTTCCTTTGGGGGATTTGCTTGAGGGCTGAGGATCTGAAGAAATGCTGAAGGGATATGAATTGCATATCAATATTCATTGAAACAGATGAGCAGTGTAAGTTTTTCTTGGGGCAACCAAAAGTTACAGATGAGCTGCCCATGGGCTTGAGATGAACCACCAGATATCTAAATCCTCTGATGATTTATTTTCACTAAAATACCAGCGCCTCCAACATGGTAGAGAAATTGGAGAAACAAAAAAAAAAAGGAGGCGGGACCATAAATTAAACATTTTCCATACTGTGTGTGGCCACTTTTCTCTCAGAAAAGAGAGAAGCATCAATAGCATGCTTCACAGAACCACAGAATCTTTTGGGTTGGAATATCTTCCTAAACAGCGACATGTGCCCTCAGCATGGGAAGTAATATGTCTGTTTTTTGGAGCGTTTTACACACTTACATGCACACACATACATATGCACAAAAAACCCCCATGAACTCATGTTTTCCCACATATCCAAAGAGGTCCTCATATACATCTTCACTTGAATTTGAAGCTTCAGCTATGCAATGAAGAAGGTCCTAGGTCAGATGTGTGTGTCCAGTCCAAGAGAGCAGAAAAAGGGCAGAGGGTAGTTTTCTTTCTAATCTAAAGTAGTACCTGTATGGGAGAAAACACAACAGTGCCCATGTCTGCTTTCATTTCTTAACTCCAACAGATTAAATCCAACTGGCTGCTTCACTTCTTCTGGCCTGACATCCAGATGTCAGCTACATGGGTTGTCTGTGCCTGGAGACATCCCACACCCTGCTCTCCTGTCAGAGCCCAGCTACACAGGATACCTGATGGTAGCTGAGGATGTTTCTGTCTCACAGCCTCTGTTTCTCTGCAAGCACCTGTCCTTTCTTATTCCTTCAGCTCCTGGGGAAGGGAAAACTCCTTCCACTATTATAGACACATCATGGCTTAGAGGTGTACCAGTGCTTGTGGGCATCTGCAGTGGTTCCAAGCTGCTGAGACAGGACTGCCAGAACCTGATAACATAAAAAAAAGCTCATTCGATAAAGAGCAAGCAATGCAATGAGACTGTTGCCTTCCAAAAACAAGATCTGAGAGTGTTTTGAAAGATGAAGAAGTAAGAGATGAGAGAAGACAGGGAGAAGAAATTTTGTATGTGGAATAAGTGGCAGTAACAGAACAGGTCAGCCAGGGCATCACTGAAATAAATCCCTGCTGCCTTTGACAGGTTTGTAAAATGGAGGAAAGGTTGCTCAGCTCTGAGTTGTCCATGTGAGGGAACTCAAACTGAACATTGTAGAATTCCTGGCTGAAGTATGAGTGGCTGGATGGGAAAAGATGATCATGGTGTGCATACTCCATAAGAGACAGGTGAGAGAGTGCTTAGTATTTATTATAAATATTGTAAAAGTGATATCACAGCCATCCTGTTCATGCTGGGTTTCACTTGTAAGTTGATGGAGGACATGAAATCAGAGTACACAGGGGAGATACACACAGACACTTTAGGAAAAGGCATCTCTAAGATAATGAACTCAAATACAGGTTTTGCTGAGCGTGGTTTTTGTTGGCCTTTTGGTTGGTTGGTTGGTTGGGTTTTTTCCCAGGAAATCACACAGCAAAAATATCAAGAAGATAAAGTTCTGAGAATAAATGCAAGAAGTCATCTAGGAAACTGAGGAGCTTTACACCTCTAAAACTGATAGTAAATGTATTTAAGCTGATAAAAAATCTTGCAAATATTCTTGCAGATGGAAGGGAATGGTAGAGAGCATGAAGTGGAGAAAGAAATTGAACTATCTGGACCTGTCCTAGGCAGCTCTATGTCAGATATGAATGTGAACTTTAAGCTTTTTCCTCTTCATATAATGGACAGATTATTATCCAGTATTTTTCATTTAATTAGAACTGCTTTGCTTTCATTTTATGAATCTTTGTTAATGAATATGACCTGAGGCTTAGTCGGGCTTAAAACTCAAAATCCGCTGACCATCCTGCTCTTTAGTAAAGGAAACTGCCAATATGAGGCAGTATAGCTGCTAAGACTATAAATGTGATCATCTTTTAATAGCAAATGAAATCAGTATTTTTGAGATTCAGCCTGCCCAATTTCAGCTCCCTAAATAAAGGAATTGATACAACATTCTCATTAGACTATCTACCATAAATGAAAATATTAAAATGGATGGCCAAGTGAACAGAGTCAAAAGGTTTCAGTCCATCTCTATTGACAGGATCCTAGATAGCTATTTAAAGATATTTAATATTGGATTCCATTATTTTAATTGGCTTTTGTGTTGTGAGATTGAGTCATAATAATCATATTAGTAAAGATATCCATATTATCTGATTGACAACCAGCTCCAGTCTTTTTTGTGTAGCTACCATATCAACCCTGGTCAGCAAGAGGAATTAAATAATTTGATGGACAAAAAAATAAAATTTAGAGAGGTGTCTAGATATTAATTTGACTGTTCTCAGAATGTCAGTTGTCAATAACATATGATAAATATTATTATTATTTCCTCTATAATCCACGACAATGATGCTGTTCAGATAGAGATTTGTTCTGCATCATCATCCCCCAAGAATATCCAAAGTTTCCAATAGTTTATTCAATAAAATCTTTAACTGAACCATTATCTTTCTAAATTATAACCACCTTCTCCTACCCTACCCCAGCCAAAACTCTGGTTTCAGAACCTCTCTCTCTTTGTGCCTCCAAGAAATGTTCAGGATGAATCCCAGTCAGAACGGTGATGAGTGCAGTATTAAACACCAGCTCAAATCCTCAGCTGGAGTAAAGTGGTGTAATTCCATTGAAGTCGGTGGTGCTTTGCTGCCAGAGACTGATTCAAAGCCTTTGGGAATCTTTTCATTGACTTCCCTGGGCTTTGGCACAGCTAAAGATCTGATCTTTCAAGAGACAATTGACAAGATAAACAAGGTTGGCAGTGTGGGAAATGTGGGAGGGCCCTCTTGCTATGGGAGCTGTGGTCAAATATATGTCAGAAGAACTAGTCCCAGTTCAAAAGGTGAGAAAAGAATGTAAAAAAAGTATGAAGGTGTGAATTTAAATGGTAGCAAATGAATCTTCCTGTCAAAAACAAATGAAAGCAAAATTCTTAGGTAGGAAAACACAAGCTTTGTCTACTACTCATTTTATATGTACACACTCATTTTGCAAACCTCTGTAAATCCTATTGAAACAAAAATGTGTTTACAATGTTACATATTCCATAAAACATGTTTGCTGCTCAGCAATCTGCTTGCTCCTCTTAAAATGTATTTTTGTGACAAACAATCATTAAACCTCACAACTGCCGTGTGCAGATAAATGAAACTAGCGCAGATATTACCATTTGGTTGACACATTTGTTTTGACATTGTAAAAAAAGCGTTGAGGATTTTTTTTTTATAAAAGTCTTCCTTTTTTTCTCAGAAACAATAATATGTTCCTGCAAATGCTGCAAAAGATCAAAAGCTGTTCAGATCATATTTACAGTACTAAAAGCACAATGAGTGCCCCTGTAAATGACATGTAAATTACCGAATGATGATTCAACTTCAGTCAGCTTTGCAGATGAATTGAAGGACCTTAATTCCACTTTAGCTTAGAAATCTGATTATTCTACTGCTTGTAAGAAATCAACTTTAATCCTCTTTTAAATGTCATTCAACAGGTTCTTCCTGCACAAAAGATGTAAATGGATTTTTCTTTATAATACCTTTTCAAATTCATTTTCCTTCCACAGGACATTCTTAGAAATAATTTAAAACTGAGATATCAAACTAATAACTCTCCTATTCTACATCTATTCACAAATAATTGTCTGGATGCACATCTCAGCTTTGTGATAGCATCACTCCATTGATCTGCTTTTTATTCTTACTGATGGAACTGAGACCAGAATTTGACTCCACAATAATGCTTGCACATGAATGTACATTTAGGAAAACAAAAGAATTCTCTTAATTCACTGTTAAGTCCATAAATAAGTCATGTCCACATAATATTGAACACTTTAACATCCTTTCATTGTCACTTTGTTTTATTCCATCAGTTTTCTGCATTCATGGAGTCCTTCTATGCTACACCAAGATGTTTCTAAATTAAGGACTGTCTTTTTGGCACTTAGCAGTACAGTAGGTCCTAGTTCCTGATTAAAGATATCCTTATCACTGGCAAATGATAATTTTATTTTCTGTTCAAGAAGAAAACTAAGTGCTAAAAATCACAGACTGGCTGAGCCACATGTCCAGTGGGTGTAAAATCAACACATGTCCTTTGAGAGTTGTGCTGATTTACACCAATGGTATATCTGGCACCCCAGGTTAGAGCGCTGTTTTTTAAGAGAAATGTCCTAGATGATCCACTTATGGAAAAAATTGCAACTCCACAGACCATGTGGCATTTAAACACTTGTTCTTCCCATTTCTCCTCGGAGCATTTGCTCTCCTGGTGGCTGTGAGAAATAAAACTGAGTTCTTGTTCCTTCAGCTGCTCTGTCAGCAGTGTCACCTCCCTGAAGTAACACCCCCTCATTCCTGTGAGGTATTTTCCTAGTGTTTCCCTGTTGGCTCCTGTTACCTGGCTCAGATCTGTAAGATTGTTGTGCTGCAGTGTAGCCAGCACATCCCAGAGCAGCAAGGTGAGGGCCCTGTCTGACACCTCATCCTTCTCACCCTGCTGTCATCCCACAGCTTCTCATGGGTAAACCTGATATTATCCCCTCTCCCTTCACATTCAGTTTAAATAACCACACCTACTGTGCAGAATTTCATTTTCCAGTGCAGATCAGCCAACAAAGCCTAAGCTTTTTATTGGTCTTCTTATTTCACCTTTTCAAGCTGTGGAATGGCTGGTCACAGTGTCATATTCATGGTTTTACATGGACCTACAGGCAGGCTGTGGCACATCAAGCCTGTCAGAAAAAGTTATAGTGGAGCAAGTCTTTAGGCAGGTCCTCATGATTAAAGTTTCATCTTGTATGTTGCATTTTTTCCGAAAAAAGATTCACAACTTATACTTTTTGTGTTTTGAGTGTGACCTTAAGCTCAAATCAAGGCTCCCATTCCCTCAAGCAATGTGCAGTCACTCAGCAAGACTCAGTGTTCACCCTGAAGAGCCAGCATTGCAAAAAGGTAAGACATAAAAATAAAAGAAACAGATACCACACACACAAAATATGAGGAACAGAGCAATAATTTGGTGGGTGGTTTTTCCAAGGTGGCACAGAAAGTCAATAGAAGATTTAGGGAGTGATCTTCCATGTACACCCCAAAACCTTTATCAGCTCTCATCCCGATCATCACCTGTCCTCTAATGATAGGCAGGGCTCCCTGTGTCACAAATTCCAGCACACATTACAATGGACAGTAAAATTCTCCCCTTGGTCTGTCAGGCATAAAGTTATAAAATGTTCCTGTGACATGTTTCTAAAGACTTTGAAAGCATTGAAGAGTCTGTCTGCCATGGATGTGGTAAGGCCACAGGGTGAGGAGCTGCTACTGAAGGAGAGACCTCTTTCTGCACCACTGACAACAAGCAGCTTCCACCTGTGCTGTGTAACAGGTGTAAAAGACTTGCACTGACATTTCTCTTGCTAAGGTCCAGGGGTACCACCTGAAAATATAATCTAGCAGAAGCTGGTAAAATTCAGCGACATAAATCATGCCTGGTGTGACAATCCAGCCTGCAGGATAACAATAAATAATGCAAAGAAGATGCAAATGGATTGCATTTTAGCAAACAGTGGCACAGCCCTATTGAAAATACCTGCACAGACTTGAGACTGAAAGGAGGTTTCTTTCACATTTTAAATGATTGTGTACAAATATTATTAGCCAAGCCTATCTTTGGCCTCATGCTTTCAGTTTGATATGATGTGACCCGAATTTCTGCCCTAATGTAACTCTCTTATCTCGTCCTCATCCAAGCAGTCTCAGGGGCTGTTGCATTTATGCTTTGAATACAAGAAACCATTCTCTGCTTCTGAGCAGGAAAAAAACCACAACAAGGCACAAAGGCTCACACAAAAAGTACTCTTTATGTCAAGGGCAGAGTGATATTCAGACATCCCCAAAAATTAAATTAGGCTGAGATGTCCAGAAGGTATAAAACACCCTAAAGCAGAGGGAGAGGTCCCACAAATTAATAAATAAATATTTATATTAGATTATAAGAGTCAAAGATTTGTATTCTGAGTCACTGTGTAGTGAACTGTATTCCTTATGCTCCTTATATCACTCATACAGGTGATATACAGGAATACAGAAATACTTCTGGCCAACTCCCAGGAATGCTCCTCTTCCAGAGTTTGAAAGGAGAATGATTTGGCAGTCATAGAAAAGGATGCTCTCTCTGAATCCAAAACAACTGATTTGATGAGTTTTACCCAGGCCCCATCCCCTACCTGACTGCTGCAGAACACTGTATTGTTTAGCTCAGAAGGGTGATGCCTGAGATGAAATCCTAGTGCTGAAATTATCTTCCAGATTATTGGCAGATATGTGTGTACTTTGGAGATGGGGAGCATGCATTTTAATTTTTGTTCTGTATCTCTACACACGGCCAATGACACAATTTTTATGACTATTTTTTTAACAGGACCCTTTGTGTTGCTATTTCTGGAGATTGCCTGACTCAGGTTGGTGGCCAAAAGGAAATACCATGAGATTAGGTCATATCTTGTTGAAGTCACAGCACATCTTCCAGTGAGGCTAATGCCAGTGATGATAAATCCATGGATACAGTGAAAATGGTTGGCTTTGGGTAGTTCTGCTGTTCAGACACTGCAAAGCAAACAAAGAACTTTGTGATGGAACTTGTCTCAATTCTTTCTTCCCTTTTTGTGAGAAATCTGAGGCTTCTTTCTTGGAAATACTGAATATATACTACTCCACTGGTTTTATTCCTTTTGAAGTTATAGAAATTTATAGCACTACACTCATTCACTTAAATGGAACCAGAATTTCACCCTTAACTCTTTTTTTTTGTTGTTTTGTTTGTTTCATCTAAACAGCCTTGAATATGACTAAAATAACTCTTGGCATGGAAAGCAAGCAATTTCAGTGAAACCTCATTCCTTGAGGTCTGTTTGACTGGGTATAGCTACAGGAAGGCTGTGGAAGGAAGTCAGTGCAGGAGCCTCTACAACTTGAGCAAAGTTTTAAGCTCTTAACAGGCCATTCTCTGCCACTCATCACAAAACCAGGCAAGTCTCACACGAGTGTGTCCTCCACAGATCTGCTGCCCTCCCCATGGGGAAGCTCACAGTAAGGCATTTCTGTGCCTGCCTTCTTTAGATTGATAGCCCCCGTGTATTTACTTATTTGAAGACAACTTCTTCTGGGCCCTTGCCAAAATTTTAAGCTCCAGCCCTGTGAGAGGAGGGACAAAAGGGGTGCACACCTGTCGCAGAGGGAAACTGAGGCTTAAGAAAAAGGAAATTGCTTTAAACAAAATCACTATCCCCCATGTCTCAAGACCTGTACAATCTAAATTATTCTGTTCTCCAAAAGCAACAGCTCCTCACCCCTCCATCATCACAATTAGCAATAAGCAACAGGCGGTGGGAAGGAAAACCACACTCCAATTCATGCTGTTTTGTTTTGTTTTACCTTAAAAGTCTCTTTGATATTTTTTTATACCATCAGACAGCAGCCAGCTCTTTTCTTTTTTTTTTTAAACTTCATCCCTCTGGACAAGTAGGATATTAATATTATCCCTGTAACAAGCAGCAGAAGGAATAAAACACCTAGGTAAATACTGCAAGTGAGATTAAAACTCTCTAGCTTTCTGATGTAACCCTGTGACATATCGTTTCTAGTGAATTAAACCAAATGTACAAGTATTTAACGACTAATCCTTTTAAGTATTTTAATGCCCCAATGAAGATTTCTTATAGGGAGAGGCAAAGCATATGTGGTTTCCGTTAGAGTCTGCCTGCAGGCAGAGGATTGAGCAGATTGGCTTTTTTTTTTTTTTTTTTAGCNTTTTTAGCTCTCCCCCCCTCTTTTAATTAATTAATATTTCCCTGCTTTTGTTGTTTTTGGCGGGCGGGTGCTGAATGGACAGCTCCCGCCGGCGGGGCTCAGGGGGGACTCACCCCGCAGCCGGGGGAGGGAGAGGGGAGGGGGGCGGCCACATCGCAGCCTGCCTCTGCCTGCAAGAAAGAAGAGGGATACTAAACAGGCTTTCTTCCTCCCCTGGGTTACTACAAACAACTAACCTATCTCAGGGGGTTCTTTGAAGACAATAAAGAAGAGTAACTTTTCATTTTAGAAACCCATCCTGCAGGGCAGCAGGTAATAAGCTGGTGATAACATTCTGTGTATGCGTCTAAAATTTATAAATAAAAATACACACACATATTTATGTGGATTCAGACTAGAAGTAAGGATGCCTTTTTTCATGGTGAGGGTGCTGAAACACTGGCACAGGTTGCCCAGAGAGCTGGTGGATGTCCCATCTCTGGAAATATTCAACATCAGGTTGGACAGGCTTCCGAGCAACCTGGTCTAGTTGGAGAGGTTCCTGTCCATTGCAGGAGGCTTGGACTGGGGGGCCTTTAAGGTTCCCTTCCAACTCAAACTCTTCTATGATTCAATGATATATAGCTTCTTTTTATGTGCAGAACCTCCTAGCTGTAGGGAATAATATTTTCTCCTCTGTTAATAGCCAGGCTGGTGTCGTGCACTGCAGGGCGTTGTTCATCAATGTTCAATCAATGGTCATCACTATAAACCAAATTGATCTTCTGTTTAAGCTAATCTTTAAGGGCTGCAAATTTAGGGTCAGGGGTACAATTATAATGAAACCAAATGCTCATATTTCCAGCTGAGGGAAATATATCCTCTTCCTATGCTCTTCTGGATGCACAACCACCAATATAGGAATTTGGGGAATATCAGTGTGGGTGCAAAGTCTTGGCTGTGCACTTGGATCTGTGCAGGCAGGTGGGACTGCTGGCAACACCTCAGCAATTCCTGCTGGTGTGGTGAGGAATGGCAAGTACAGAAGGAGTGTGTTTCTGTATTTCAAAATAGCAGACCAGAGGTTCAGCTGGTGTAAATGAGAGGTGCATCAATTATTGTGTTGTTTCATCTAGAGCTGAGATATGAAATAGCTGTGAAAACTATTGTAAAATCTCTCTTTCAATATTATAGATACATAAAAGTGAATGATATACCTGTCTGATGCATGGATATGTGATATGTCCTTACAGTGAGGGAGAGTCAAGATCCTTATTTTTGTCACAGATTTGTTTAATTTAGGAAATAGAAATACATACAAGAGCATTGTTAGAAATAACAATTTTGTATTTTTTATGACAAATAATATATTAATTTGACCATCATTTAATGCATGGCCAATGTCCCTTGCCCCTAAAACATACAAACCAAAGTTACATCTTAGGTCTTTGTTAATCTGAATACCAGTTTCTCTTTCCACCCTGAAAGAATGTTGCTTACTGGAGCTAAATGCACTTGCTTGTTTTTTGAGGTTTTTTTGGAGGTTTTTTTGTATAGAGCTTTAGAAATAAAGTTAAACATTTGTTTCAGCTAAGCACATTGCTGATGGGGTCAGTAAGCTATAGCCCATTGTATTTAAACTACTAAAAACGTTGCTCTTCAACTGCATTCATTTTATTGTACAATCAAAAATTCCTGATTGTCCATGTTTTGTTGACTGGGCTGCAAATAATCATTCCAGAACAGCCAGATAATGCAAATCAAGAGGAATTACTGCTGAAAACCACACTTCAGCTCACAGTTTAGAAACTGAATAATTAGCCTGTCCACAGCAGTAGAGGGAGGAAGGAAGGAAGGAAGGAAGGAAGGAAGGAAGGAAGGAAGGAAGGAAGGAAGGAAGGAAGGAAGGGATTTTTCTCATGGTTCTCAAAAATACATTGAAAATTTTTCAGCTTTCAGACTACAAAACTAACATTTGAAATTAAAGACATTTTCCAGACAGACATTATTACATTCTTATTTCTCTTTTATTCTTCTTATATCTTAGGCACAATACAAATCAAAATACTTGTTTAGGGCATTTGCCACAGCTCTTTGAATTCCAGGGCAAGAATTTCATTGACTTAAGGTGATCTTTGGAGCAGGTCCCTCATTCAAGGGAGTACTAGTCTTTTACTGCCTGACCCCTGCACCTTCACCAGTGTGCTCAGGCCCACAGAGGTCAAAGAGACAACTGGCTTAGACAGGGATTACTGGTAAGAGTCTGGGATGCAGAAAGGAGCTCACAGTGAGCTCCACCAGCACATTGATTATCAAGCCTCTGGTAGCTATTGTCAGGTTGTGAATGATGTCTCTTCTACCAGAGACCTCATTCCAAAATTAGATCCTGCAGAAAAGATCTTATTTCTGGAAAGAAATTAGAAAAAAAAAATTAAAATCTCTCTTCAAAATGAATTTTAATGCTCAATTTTAAAGTAATAGAAATCCCAAAATCTCTTGCTTTTATGCATGAGCTATTATGATCAATTGGGAAATTAAAATATGTTTTTAAAGCATAAATACCTATTCCCTCAGTGGAATCTTAAGTCTCTGAAGTAGCTGGCTTCAGTTTTGGGGATACATCTTATGCATTTTAATAGCAAATGCCTGAATACTGAACCAATAAAAAATATATAGTGGTTTCTCATACCTACCCAGGATTCTTGGGTCAATACAAGTCCCATTTTCAAATGTGTTAGCAAATATATGTGTTCAGTGAAAATTATATATTGCTTAAGCCAAATACAGATTTATTTGAGCTATTCAGAGCAATTTCAGGCTCTTGAGAAAAGAATCTCTTTAAAATATTAATGGTATTACACCTAATTTTAAAGCGTTAAGGCTACAAACTCAGTGTAAGTGGTAAAAAATCCATGCAAATACACATCCATGAAGACACGCAGGTGGGGAAAAAATGGGAGAAGCCATCAGTACAAGAGTCATGAGCTGAGGGCAAAGATGTCAGCCTTACCTATAAATTTACTCTTTTAAGTTTGTGACACAGCTTCGATGTTATTTAAACACATAGTAGGGCTCAGTGTTTAATTAGATAAAGAAACTTTCTCACTATTACTGCCACTGCATAAGTGTATGAGCAGAGTGGAGCACACTCAATAATCCAAAGAACCTGACACTGTATTATTTATTGGAATGTCTGCATTAATTATGGATGATTCTAATATAAGGTACATCTTTAATACATCACAGTCTACAGATGTTTTCATTCTCCACTACCAGAGAGAAGTTTAATTATAAGATTTTGCCTCATGCATTGAAAGGCATCCAGAAAATAACATGGATAGCCAGTTCATGATCAGGAGAGTTTCTAAAATCCGGATTTAGCTGGCTACATGTGGAGAGTTTGATTTAAACTTGCCTTGTGGGCTAAAACTGGCAAGAGGGAAAAAAAAATAGAGCTTTCAATGGGATTCAGCAGGCAAGTGCAGGATTTTCAGTTCCACCACCAGTGCTTTCTCCTGAGCAGCAAAATCTAAGGCTATGATGAGCATTTCCACTGAATTTTGTGGTTTTAATGCATAGTTCCCACCACATAGGGAACTTTCCTTTCGCCTTAGTTGAGTATGGATATCAAAGAGCAGGAATATAGAGCTTCCTGTTCTGCTTTCTATGAAAGTAGGCTTCAGATCTTCTCTTCAGTAGCTAGGTTTTAAAAAAGGCAATAAAAAAGTCTTACAAATTTTGCTGAAAACAGGCTGTTTTAAAGCAAAATATAGACTTGAGTTTGAAGGGCTAAGTGAAAATGGTGAAGAATGGTTTTCCGAAGTCTACGTTTTTCCACAATTCCACTCTTGTCCTGAGGAATATCCCTGTTGGAACCCATAAGGCTTTACATGAATTATTAGGTTCAGAGGCCAAGGTTCAAATGTCTATATCACAATATTATAGAACGGTTTGGGTTGAAAGGGACCTTAAAGATCACCTTGTTCCAGCCCTTTGCCATGGACAGGGACACCTTCCACTATCCCAGGTTGCTGCAAGCCTCATCCAGCCTGGGCTTGGAGACTTCCAGGGATGGGGAATGCACAGCTTCTCTGGGCAACCTATTCCAGTTCTTCAAGAAGTAGAGCAAGAATTTGAATGAGGACTCCTGTTAATTTTCAGGTCACACTTTGCAGCTTTTCACCATTATTTCCTAGAATCAGGTTTCATTTTGCTCTACAGTTAAATTTCTAACCTTATCCCATTCCATGAACAGAGATGGTTATGTCTGTGTCTCCTTTTAACAGTTTCACAGTGTGGTATTAATAGTTACAACAGCAACAACACTTACAACAACAATAATGCTGGACAAATCCTCAGTGAAGCAGTTAGAAAGGATGGTCAGAGCAACAAAACAAGTGATCACATTTAAAAAAAAAAATATCATAGAGAAAGATTCTTTAAGGGACAATTTCTGGCTTCCTCCTTGGTATAAACTTGAGGGCGCAAAATATCAGTAGGATATCTGTGAATTCTTCCTCTGCCAATATTTAAAAGCCTCAATGGCTTATAACCAAAGGGGAATTGGCTGATGAGCTACTGATGTGCAAGAAGGCAAGGTTCTCACAGAGAAGAGGAATTAGAGCCTAGTTTGGTTTGTAATTATAACCAAACCTCCCTTTTCAGAACAGCAAACCACACAGAATATGAGAAATTAGATGCTGGGGGGGAAAAAAATACATTGTTTGAAGATTCTCCAAAATTATTGTGATTCTGTTTCTCACAGCCTTAAATACTTTCAGATAGCCACAGAATCAGAAAAGGATTTAAGGGTAAAAAGGTGACCTACGGGAGTTGAGATGGATCAGGTAAAAAGAAAAGGGGTCTGAGAGGATTACCTGAGGAAGGAGAGCAAGTCTAAGAGATGGGAAAGCAGCCAGGTTGTGGAATGAGAGAACTGCACAAGAGAGCAAGAAAAATAAAGTAACAGGACATTCTTCAAGTACAGAAGAGGTCACTGGAAAATAAAAACGGCTTCTAAGGGATGGCTAGAGCACTTGACAGAAGAAGTAGTGTTTGCTTTCAAGAGAAAGCTGGAAGGAGGAAGGGAGGTTTTTCTTTGTCTCAGTATTTGCAGAACTGGAGCGAGGACAGCTGCCACAGACAGTCAGCATGTTACCCCCCTAAGGGATGCAGGAGAGATGCTGAAAGAAATTAGGAACATGGCAGTAAAAGGCACTGGCAAAACCGGTGTTGTGTGAAGATTGAAAGGGGGGAAACCCCTAAAGGGGGAAGAGTGGAGGCAGCCTGTTTTTCTTGTTGCAGGTGCCTAAAGGAGGGAGGGAAGGTGGGTAGACAGCTTGGTAACAAAACAGTGGCGACGAAATAAATGCCTTAAAGCAGGAGTGTGTGCAAGACCAGGATACACCAGAGGCTATTGGAAAGGAGGACCAGGTGGAGGGGCCTCCGTGGAGCAGGTACAGCCCTCGGAGCCTTGTAAGAAGGGGCCCTAGGCAGAGTCCCCAGGAGCATCTCCTCATCTTGATAAGCCTAAGCCAAGAGAAGCTGTTTTCTTGGGGTCTAGCTGAAGAGCAAAGACAGATGGGATGGGGGACTCAGCAGCTCAGGGAGCTGTGGGAAAGCACTCAGAGAGGGAGAAATTCGATGACTGCAAGATCAGATGAGTGGAGAGGATAAGCATGAGGAGCAGCTCCATGAAAGAAGGAAACTTGTGGTTCTGTGGCAGGGGGCTTGAAGAAGAATTAGAGAAGTCACACCACCAGGACTCTTATCACCAGAAATAAGAACCGTGGGGCTCACAGCTCTGTTTGGATGGCAATAGACAGCAGACAGCAGGGAAGAAGGAGACTGAGGAAGATGAGGATGGGGGCAGTGAACAAGTAAAATGAATGAAAAGGGGTCTCTCACTGACAGGCAGTCAATGGACCACCTTTGCCACTGCCACCAAATACCTAGAAAGTCAGGTTGCAATCCAGTGGCCACAAATTCTGCCCTCCTGATCCTTGCATGGAATTGTGTGAATGACATTCACTGAAAGTGAGCAATGGTCTGGTGTACAGCCAGGCAATATTGATCAATACTGACACCTTTGAAGCCTCCCCATCTCTCCCTTTGCACTTGCTCTGAGTGACACCAGTGACACTGGCTTGAAATACAGCTGCCTTCAAGTCTTCATGAAGGCCTCAACAAGCAGCAAGCCTTGCTGCCATCAAAGAAATGACTGAAGACACCAGATATACTCTTTAATTTTTGACTAATATATTCACAGCATTTTAATTGCTTGCAAATGCATTTTCTGTCCCAAAATGTTGCCTTTCAGCTGTTGTGGTGATGCAGAATAGAAATTTGGAGGAGAAGGAAACATGGTGGTGGGTTTGGAAGCTGTGTCCAGAGGGCAGGGAAAAATCTTTTGCAGGACATCTCTTGCCTTGAGGCTTGAAGAAAACCACTCCAAAACTCCCCATTTCCATTGCCCATAGCTATGCTCTGTGAACTCCAACATGAAGTCATTCTCCTTAGCAGAGGAAAACCAATATAATGTAATTTGGGTCCTCAAAATATGATTATTAAAGGGAAACAGGAAAAAAACCACATCTCTCTCACACAGACAGGTTTGCTTGGAAATGCAGGTGGGTAATCTGTGGGTGTATGTGGAGGGGGGTTTCCAGCTCCCTCCTTCTCACATGCAGAAGTCTGGGCTGTCCCAGGGTTTTCCTGTCCTGTGAAGTTCAGGGAAGGGAGATGGGGTGGTGAGGCTCAGCAAAGAGGGGGCCATGATCAGGTTCAGCCCCTCTGCCAGACAAGAGGGAGGAGTTCAATGGAGAGGGAAAAAAGATAAGACAAAGAATGGCCCATGCAGGGATCAAACTCACAACGTTGGTGTTGTTATCAGCACCACGCTCCGACCTACTGAGATAATCCAGGGTCTACAGATAATCCAGGGTCTGCAAACAATGGTCAGGACCCAGGCATGAACAAAAGTGACCTCAGGGCTGCTTTTCTTTTGGGTCGGCTGAGCATCCCCAAAGCTCCAAGCCCTCAGATTTTAGGAACTGCAGGGGACAAAGGGGATGGGCAGCAAAAAACCCTTTCTAGTTGATGAACACCCTAGCACTGCTGACTCCAGCTGCCTGTGATGGCTTGAACTACTCTCTGGTCTCATTCAGACGCAAGAAATTCCGGTAAAAGTCATCAGAAGTTTAGGTCCAGCACAGACCAAGTTTTGGTGACTTTCAGTGGAAGAGAAGGCTCTTAATTAAGAATATATTTAACTATTATTGGGTGACGAGCAAAATGCAGAAGCTAAGGCTGGATGGAGCAATTAAGGGGAAATTGTGATTTCAGGCTCCTAAATGCTGGGAAACGTTTGTAAGACAAGCAGGAGGTGAGAGAGCTCTGTGAGTGTCGGGAGCTGCTCTCATGCAGCAGTCAGACGTCGAGCCCAGACCGTGTCCCTGCAGCAGCACCAGACACTTTGCACACTTCAATGAATCAGGGAAAGTGAGACGATCCCAGAGAGGAACTTTTAATTTTCTTCTGAGTTTGGCATTTTTTCCCTCAAAATCCCCACCCTTCCCAGCCCTGTCCGATTTTTTTCCAGACTCCCTAAAAAAAATTTAAAAAACCGAAAATGTGTAGCTCAGAAGCAGATGCAAACTTTAGGCAGAGGATAAACAACGTGCTCAGCCACAATGAAACTCGAGGCGAAGTCTGTCTGCTCTGTTCATGGCGCTGGTTGGAAAACCAGAGAGCTCCCAATTAACTTTCCTGAAAGATTTTTCTTTGGGAGCAATTAATAAATGCTTTGCAGTTTGACTCGCGTTATTAATTGGATTGGGGGGAGTTAAAAGCGCAAACGGTCTATATGATTTTTCCTAGGGTCTGTAGACGAAGCTAACAGATGGAACTGACCAGTAACGTGCATCTGGCAAGCCGGGTTTCTTATAAACTTTCCTCCAAACAAAACCATTTCGGTGGCTTTGTTGCTGTTTGAAACCAAGTTGGGCTCCGGGCTGGCTGGTGGCATGGCGGTGGGCTCGTCTGGGCTGCGTGTGCGTGGGAAGGGAGGATGGAGGGGGAAGGGGTCGGCACGGGGGGAGATCTCTGGCAAAACTGATCTCCTGCGGCGGGGCGATCTCCTGGCAGCTCGGGCAGCGAGCTGGGAAGGCACCAGCCCTCGCACCGTGCGCGTCCTCCCCCGCGGCGCTCAGAGCGCGGTGAGCCCGCACCGCGGCACCCACGGCGCACAAAAGAAGGGAATCTGTCCCCACATCGCTCTTTCACACCCGTGGCTTCCTGAAAATGAAATAAATGAGTGCGTAAAGGAACAAGCGTCTTGCGGGGTGACTTGCTGGGAAGCGCTGCCGCCCCGGAGCGCCCTCGGTCACGGCGGGGCTCGGTGCGCTCCGCGCTGCCTCCGCCTCTCCCTGGCCGTGTCCCCTCGCCGTCCGTGCCCCGTTCGTGCGCTGAGACGGGCTTGCTTGGCCAGGTGGAGGAAAACCTTTTCCCATCCCTTCTCAAAAAAAAAAAAAACAACTCAAAACCACATAGACGGGACTGAAGTGGCACAGTGCGAAAAACGGAAGTCAACAGAGCTGCGGAGTGCTCTGCCATGAGTGTTTGGGAGGGTGTTTGTCTTTCTTCTCGAAGGGAAGGAATGCCTCTCCTGCCTCTCCCGCCATCGGGAAGGTGTGCTCACGGTGTGTTAACTTTTTTGTCAGGTCTAAGCCTCCCTGCTCTAGGCTAGTGTGGCTGATTCCACTGCGCTCGCCGCACTCCAAAGAGGTGTGGAAAGGGCAAAGTTTGTTCACATCATAATGGTGGGGTTTGTCCTGTAGCTTTTTTCAACTCTCTCAAGTATCAAAATCTTGAGAAGATCGAACAAAATCTGAACTTGGAGAAAATTCTAGGGTTTTGGGTTTTTTTCAATTATATATTGAGGGAGAAATATTCGTGTTCCATTAACAGTATTAGAACTGTAGGAAATCCAAATGGGGAGAAAAAAGCAATTCCTTCCTTCCTTCCTTCCTTCCTTCCTTCCTTCCTTCCTTCCTTCCTTCCTTCCCTCCTTCCCTCCTTCCCTCCTTCCCTC
>VWZV01016546.1:389959-472627 GCA_013397155.1 Irena cyanogastra
CTTCCTTCCTTCCTTCCTTCCTTCCTTCCTTCCCTCCTTCCCTCCTTCCCCGCTGGGCCGGGCGGGGCGGGGGGCTCGGGTGGAGCCCAGCTCCCCAGCAGCGCTCTGGAGAGGTGTGATGTGTTCCCGCTGCCCCCCCGCCCGCCGGGATACCCGCACTTTCCCGTCTCAGACAATGCATTTCCATTCCAGTCGTGTGCCTTTGTCCATTTGTAGGAAGAAAAGAGGGCTGAGTGACAGCTCCTGTTAGCCTGCATGAACAGATACCAATAAACCCTCCCAAAACCTGGACCTTAAAAAAAATAAATAAATAAAGAGGAAAGAGCAAGGCAGGGAGCCACATGCCTCTTTGCCTCCGGCTTATTATTAAGACACCTTCGCAGCTTAAACGCTTAAACGCGACCCAAATTAAATGGCAATTAAAAGCAAGTTACACCCTCTCCTATCTCCAGGCTTATCTCGGGTGGAAGCTAGCCATCAGCAGAGCCTCCCCGTCGGGAAATGCCATTTGGGCTGGCATCTTGGCGGAGGGTGTGCGAGTCCCCCCCCGCCACCCCGAGCCCGCCCGGCAGCGGGCGGCCCCCCCGGGCGCTCCCCGGGCGGAGCCCGCAGTCACTGCGGGGCTGGAGAGCCGCTACCTGGGGGCAGAGGAGCAGGGGGGCGCCGAGCAGGCAGACAGGACTCATTCCCCGAGTGGCAGCTCCTCGGACCGGTGTCACTAAATAAATAAATCACGTACCCCTTCAGCTTTGCAACCCAGGGCTACGCAGCCTCCGTGCGTTCCCGTCTCCAAAATATATCGGCACTTGGAAATGTCGAACCAGCTATCAGTGGTCTTTAGCTCTTACGTCCCCTTCCCTATTTTTGTTTCGCCTGTTACAGATGTAATTCCGTAGATCTATATGTATTTTATGTATTATTCCATAATATCAGATGTCACTGCAGTGATACTTTGTGGTCTCACCCTAGTTTTATGTTTGAAAATGCTATTTAAAGAAGCCTGTAAGATAACATATTAGGCAGCTTTAAAAGCAGGTTGGAGTGTGGGGTGGACTTAAATTCAATGTAAATGAAAGGGTAGAAAAAAAAATACAAACCCAAACCAAAACAAACCACATAGTTTTCATTTAGGAAAAAAAAATACACTTAAACAGACACACATACAAATGTGCAATCTTAGATTCTGGTCAGTATTTAAAAGCAGTATAATCAACAGGAAGGAGCACTTACCTATTGAAAAGGATGGTTTAATAATATATATTTATATATATTAGCTTTGTGTCTTCCCAATAAAATGTACACAAAACACCCCCTTCGATCAGATTAGTTCCCATATTAGCCTGGGTAAGAAAAAGCATTCTAAAGAGTGGAGGAAAAATTGTATAAAAATGTTGAAAGAGCCTACAGTTCCTTATTAGGCGAAGATACAATATTTATTCCTTGTCTCCTGGGATGAAGCTCCTCTATCTATTGTCCTCCCAGTTCTCAGTGCTGATGCTTAATTTTCAAAACTTCTATATTACCAAGGGACCTACGACATCAGCCAAAGAAATACCCAGCAAGTACAAAATCTGATCCAGGGAGCAGCTTTTGTGCAGAGGGAAAATTTTGTTCCTACAGGTTTTTAAGGAGGTGCATGGAAAAGCGAGAGATCTGATCTATGCAGATACATTGCAAATTCTCTCTGTCTGTAGAGATTTTTTTCTAAAAAAAATTGGGGAAATACATGAACTTTGGATTTTTCAATTTTTTTCCTTTTTTTTTTTTTTGAATAAAAATAGTACTAAGCCACTATGGNAATTTGGGGGGGGGGGTTTTTTTCAAGGTTGGGGGTTTTTTCCTTTTCTTTTTTTTTTTTTTTTTTTTTTTTTTCGGAGAACCAAAAAATGTCAACTACCTTTCCAGGTCTCGTCCACGATGCAGAGGTATTTTGTGTGTGTGAGTGTGTGTGTGTGTGTGTGCGTGTGTGTGTGGATGTGTGTGTGCATCTGTGTGTGTGTGGATGTGCCTGTGTGGTTGTTTCCATTTTTTTAAAATCCATATTGGACCGTTACGTTTAATTATAATCCGGCTTCAGAGATAACTTAAAGAAGTATAGAGAGAAAATTCGTTATGACATCTGTCGCCAGCAAGGGCAACTCATTACCACGTTAAAACCGTTGCCAGAACGAAAATCAGAATAATACCCCTAATAATATAATGAAGTGGAGAGAAATCAGCACCAGCTCGCCAGGAATGGGGAGTTCTCGCTAAAAAGCAGGACTCTCCTTTCTTTCAAAACGCAGGGAAAAGAGGGGGGGAATTTTGGATCTGATTCGTTATTTTAAAAAGAAAGAAAAATAGGGGTTCAAAAAAAAAAAGAAGGGAAGGAAGGAAGGAAGGAAGAAAGGAAGGCAAGCAGGCGGCAAAGCTTTCTCAATGTGTAACGCTGTAACATAGGGACGGGACTTGTGTGTATTCTCGGTAGTTTCCTCTGTTTGATGACTTTTTTTTTGTGTCAGCCCCAGATATTACAGCTGTGATCAGGAGGTGGATGGATAGATGGATGGATAGATGGATGGATAGATGGATAGATAGATAGATAGATAGATAGATAGATAGATAGATGGATAGATAGTTTTTATTTCAGTGAGTGTATTCCTTTCTCTTGACAGTATTATTAAGGGCAGGCTGGGCTGTTTATGATTTTTTGAACAGACCTTTATGGCACCAGCCCAAGGTAGGAAAGGATCTTTTGTTGCTGGGGTTGCCGCTCGCAGGCTTAGTCGCTTCTGCAGGGGGAGAAGCTATGCAGGACAGCGTGCTTGGAAGAACCGTACCCGGGGTTTTCAATGACAAACCTCCAGTTTTGGGGTCTTCTTTTCACTTCTTCCTTTCAGATACGTCATGATGGATCAAACAGTTACCGTTTGATGCAGCTTGGATGCCTGGAGTCTGTGGCCAACTCGACCGTCGCCTATTCCTCCTCGTCTCCTCTCACTTACTCTACCACGGGCACCGAGTTCGCCTCCCCGTACTTCTCCACTAACCACCAGTACACCCCACTGCACCACCAGTCCTTCCACTACGAGTTCCAACACAGCCACCCGGCAGTCAACCCCGACGCTTACTCCTTGAACTCTCTCCACCACTCCCAGCAATATTACCAGCAGATCCACCATGGAGAACCCACTGATTTTATCAACCTGCACAATGCGCGGGCACTCAAGTCCTCCTGCTTGGACGAGCAGAGGAGAGAGCTGGGGTGCTTAGATGCTTACCGCCGCCACGACCTGTCTCTTATGAGCCATGGATCCCAATATGGGATGCATCCAGATCAAAGACTCCTGCCAGGACCAAGCCTCGGGCTTGCAGCCTCGGGAGCAGACGATTTGCAGGTAAATAGCTTGCGATCTCCTTTCGAGGTACCTTCCCCTNCCTCTGCTCGGAATAGCTCATACAAAGGAGGGAACATTCATCCCAAACCCGATCCAGTGCCCGTCCCCTCCGGATTAGTAGCAGCAAGAAAAAAATGTGGAAGGGGGAAGAAAAAATAAAAATCAACCAAACAAGTGGTCTTCTTTGGCCAAACAAACAAATTAAACAAAACCAACCTCGCGCCTGCCTTTACCGCGTGGGTTTTTGTTTCTGTGATGGCTGAGACCGTGGGGGTCCCCCGGAGATCTCGGGGTGAGTGTGTGTGTGCCAGCCCTTACCCAGTGACACAGAACCCAAATCAAACCAGAACAAATCCATCTTCTTGCTTTTCCTAAACTTTTCCTCTCTTTCGGCTCAAGCAGGACTTTGCAGCGACAGAGCAGGCAAATGATTTAAGGAGTAGGAAAAGAGAAAAAAGGCAGGGCAGGAAATAAATCTGCTTTCCGACAGATCCACAAAGGCAAACCCTCCGAGATATGAGGGAGGAAAGAGATAAACGGGAGCAAATGTTCGTCAGAAAAAGTCAGAATGATAAAAATGCCCCGCGATATCCGATCTAGTTGTTAATAGGGTGAGAGATAAAGCAAATAAAGCTAAATTCATCTGTCTATCTATCTAACCATCCATCCACTCCACCCTAACCGGCACCTGGACCCATCTAAAAAATGTTATTCCTGCGTATCAAAAGCTCAGCTTTATCCGCTCAGAAATCCTTTCCCACGCGCTAAAAATTCACCTCCGTCAAATGGAGCCGGCTGCTTAAAAGAAATTGGTTTCCAAAATTGCAAAGAGCGCCGTCCTGTATCTAACCTCCACTCCGAAATGTGCCCCAAATCAAAAGCAAACCTTCCTTCCCCCGACGAGCTGAGGAGCTGAGGGCTTCCCCAGCAGCAGGGAGAGACAAACGGGACCGAATTTACTGTACTTACTTTCCCCCCGCACCTCGCTCCCTGGCATACAAAGCTGGCCATGGTGGTCTTTCCAAAAAGATGTAGCGGTCATAGGCTTAGGGGAAAAAATCAACTCGAAATTTGTAAAATTAAGAAGGTTTATTTTCTTTCCTTAAAATCAAAGCACGAAAAATAATCCAAACAACCGATCTATATCAGGGAAAAAAATAAATAACTCTTTTCCCAATTTTTTTTTCTAGGAGGAAAATAAACCCACAAACAAATAATGTTATCTTTTATACCTCAGATGAGGAAAACCTAGCTTTTTAAACCTAGTTTTCTCCACTAAAATTCACGATATAGTTTAGTCCTCTCTGGCCATTTTTTTGTTTACATTTTTCACAAGGATCTCCTTATGTTGCCCCCCTCAAAAAAAAAAAAAAATTGCCATTCACTGCTCAACCCCAACTAAAACCTATTTACTCCTTTTTATAACCACGTCTGCTGCTGATTTTTTTGTATCTGTACAAATTTTTTTTCTTTGGCAGGCACAAAGCCTTGTATTTTTCAAAAGAGGGGATTAGGAACGTTTGCAAGACAGCAGACAATGCCTAAGTCCCGGGCAAAAAAGCACCATAGTTTATCCAATTTTCGACTTAGTGCCATTCAACTGGTCATTTATGCAATGTCATCCGACCAAACAACATGTTTCCCTTTTAAAAAGAAAAAAAAAAAAAAGGTTGGTTAAGCTGCTAGAGGCACAGGGTTTTTTTATTTATTTAACGAAGAAGAAAATCAACAGCTTTGCTTTGGAAAATATTAATTTTTCGATCACAAGTTATTATCAAATAAAATACTTAGGTCTTTGTACTTAATCTCTTCTTTATTTTTTCCTCCTCCCTCTTTTTCCGAACACAAGAGGGAGTGTGCAGAGATATCAAAAAGCTTGAGCGGTGAGAAGTTGGAAATATTAGTATTTGTCGTTAGGACTTGGATGATTCAGAACAAATTTGGACTCTCGCGCATATCACTGCGGGTGTAGAGGGAAGCGTTTTGGTGGCGAGCAGAAACAAGACTGCACAGAAATACTTTTAAACCAAAATTGTGGTCTATCCCTTTCTCCTTAGTCTTTCTTTTTAAAACGTTCATCAGCATATGCCTCATTTCAAATGCAACAAATGTAAATATTCTTTTCCCTGCACAGAATTTTAAGTGAATGTCCAATAGTTTCGAGGGCGGTTTAAGTCAGCCTAACAGATGCAAACAGTCTTGGAGCTGGAGTGGCATCTTTCAGTGCCCTAAAAAGATTTTCCATGGGCAACAAAGAAAACTGTCACACCTTTTCCCATCACCGCTTTAATTTATGCTCAGTCGCCAAGTTTTTTTCATATTGATTTCATAATCACTTTAAGGCAGAACACTTAAAATAAAAAAGGGCCTTGAAAAGGAAGGTCTTACAGGGCCAGGGCCAATATGGTGAAAGTGGGGGAGAGAGCCAGGACTGTAAAGATTGTTTTGTAAAGTGGGGTTTTTATTATGCACCGACTCTCTCCGCATTTACTTAACTCTTCACGGGCTGTTGAATAGGTTAACACCCTTAAAGGCCTCTTTCATGTCCAATACCTCGTTTGTTTGTAGAGGAAAATGCGTCTTTAACACATTTCCACTGGGCAAAGATTTAGGTTTGGTTTGTTGTGTTTTTTTAACCCCAACATAAGGAAAAACCCAAAGAAAACCCAACCCTTTCAAGTCTTTTATCACTCCAATAAAAATATTTATTAAGGAGGGCGAAGATCCCCAAATAATCAGCCTTGTAACAGGAGAATAAAGGAGTGAGATCTCTTCGGACGTGCATCAGAAGCCCTAGGCAGGTTTTTTTGATGGTTCTTCACCCCTCGCTCACACATGGGTGCCTGTGTGTGTGCGCACACAGATGCATATTCATCCCCACCTATGCGCGGACGCACGCATTGTTACAGCACCCTCGCCACTCTGTGGAGCCGGCAAAGCCCGATAGGTCATCTGTTGTTTGTGCTCTTTGTCTACTTCTGTGCGCACTTTCTAAGTCCCAAAACGTGCGTGTCCCAAAACATATCCGTGAATTTAGCTGTGTGCGAGGATATAAATACACCGCTAAACATACAAAACCAGAAATGTACATTTTTAGCTTTGTGCGTGCGACTGTCGAGCTTCTCTCAAAAGTAGTTGTTTGTCTGTCTGTCCTGCTACGTAACTGCCGGCCCAAGTTGCCAGTTCAGGATAAATTCGTATTTAAATGGCAATGAAAGAAAGATTATTCCGCGTTTGGTGGGGTAGGGGCAGATGGCAGGATGGAGGGGGGAATTCACTTGGGTTCCCTGAGAGTAACTGTGTTTTTCCAGTTCACCTTAGCTGTTGTTCCTGGGCGGGTCATGTAACAAAGCGAAAGCTGTGTGATCTCTCTGTGGGTTTCTGTGTCTGATTTCTTTCTTTCCTTTCTTTCGTTGTTTTCCCCTCATTACTGAAGAGCTCAGTGGAGGCCCAGTGTGGACTTGTACTTAACGGGCAAGGAGGTGTGATAAGAAGAGGTAAGAGGTTACACATACTTGCGTCTATCAGTTTTTGTATACACACATCCCTTTCCATCTCTCCCTGCCTTTCCCTCCCCCACTGTTCGGCGTAGTTTGGATTTACTGCCGAAAAGGTGGCAATTTGTCGTTCGTCAGAAGTACGTTCAAACTCGCTTAGAGCACTTCACATTTCACAGTCCATTTGCACTTTACGAACGCTCGGTAGCTCTCCAATACTCCCTGTGAATTCAGAGTTTTCCTGACTCGGTGTAACATTCTGCGTTTAATCGGGATGATCCCTGATAGTTTGAGAAACGTGTTCCCTGGCGCCGGGCTGTTAAATCGGTAGTTCGATCTCGTGTGAGGGGAAAAAAAGGAGTTTTTTGGGAAATGTGGTTTCAGTAGCTCTGCAGACCGGTGTGGAACTCGCTTTTGAGTGTCACTTAATTTGATAACCATCTGTCAGTGTAGATATCGAACACCAAAGTTAGAGGAGAGGTTTGGAACTCGTGTTAAATACACGCCTCTACAGAATTTGCGAAATTTGAATGTCCCGGGGAGTTTGTTATTACCGTCATTTACCCTGAAGAGAAACAACACTGGTCTAGAGGCCTAACGTAGGAACGCATTTTCCTTACAAGCTTAAACACATCCCTCCACTCCCGACACAAACCACGTAATGCAGTCGGGGAGAGGACCCTTGGCGACTCAGCCTCTCGCAATGCTCATTTTCTCGTGCTGTTATTCCCTCGTTCGTGATATCCCACACGAAAAACAGATACTTAGGAGATATTTTGGGTGACGCGCTATTATGGTGTCAGGGAGCTGCTTTCAGCCGTCACTTCCCTAGACAAACTTTAGTCCCACCGAAACAAAATTGTTTATTGCAGGAACGCCGGTCCCGCACGCCGGCGGTGGGCGGGGATGGGGAGCGGGCTCTCACGCCGCTGTCTCCGGGGAGGGGACTTTGCTCGGGGCCCTGTCCCTGTCCGGCTCGGGCCGGAGCTGTGCCGGCGCTGCGCGGAGCGGGCGGAGGGAGCAGGGGCCGGGGAGGCGACAGCGCTGTCGCCGTGGTGCTGAAGGGACAGCTCCCCTCGGCCGCCGCGCCCCGCCCGGCCCCGCCTCGCCGCGCTCTGGGGAACGGGGACGCGGCGGGGACGCGGCGGGGACTCCGAATCTGCTGTCCCTTCCCTGGGCACCGCTGGCGGGACGCTGCGGAGGGGGGCTTGCAAACTCCTGCCCCACTTGCGCTGCCGGCGCCCGCGCCTGCCCAAGTCCTTGTGTCTCGGATTTCAGCGTGTTCTAATTATCCCTAGGAAGAAGGATAATTATCTCTAGGAAGAAGGGATAATTCTTTCGGGTTTGATCCGAGAGCTGACCTCCGAGAAGAGGAGATCGTTAGCTGAGAGAGAGGCAGGCAGAGTCCCCATCAGCTGGGGTCTGTGCCTGTCGTGTTTGACGATGGTTCTCGTTTCCCAGTTGAAGTGCGGCTCAAAGCTCAGCTCAGCTCAACTCCAGTTGATTCAGCTCTCCAGCTCCTCTTGAGGAGACTCCAATTACCTGTGCAGACGATGGTAGTGGTGTCTCTCCCTCCCTCTCTCTCTCTTTTTAAAGAGATCAAATTATTCAAGCATTTAAAGATTGATACTAAAAGAAATCCAGCATGAAAATGCAAGGTCTTCTGAACCCTGATTTAAGCGCTGAACTACTCCTGCACTGCTATCTGTTTCTTGGCGTATCCGGGGAAGATATCAAAGGCGAGAGTATAAGTTTCAAATGTATATTAAAAATACATAATAAATATTTTGTCCGACTTCAAAAAAAGCGATAGGTGTTAGCAGTAATCAAAACATCCTGCACCTAAGCGCTATACAGTATCCCGTATAAATAAATCACACTGCTTTTCTAGTAATAGATCAATAAGAATATATTAACTCGAGAGTGGCTTCCCTAATATTTTAAACATCTCGTGTCAGACTTTTTATTTTATTTTTTGTCACTAATATATACATATATTTTGTACAAGGTTGCTTTTGAGTGTTCTAGATGCAGTAGCAGGAGGAAAAGGGGGAAGGAAGGAAGGAAGGAAGGAAGGAAGGAAGGAAAAGGATCACGATCTAAGGGATGGATTCGGGCCCTTTTAAAGCTCCTTGAAAGGGATCAGCCCTAGGCTGTCAAACCTGTTCTGCCAGTGAATCAGAGGTGAGGCGGCAGTAGTGATACACGATTCACTGTTCACTCTCCATCTCTCCAGGAGGTGGCCATGCTGGCAGATGGCTCCAGCTCAAAAAAACCCAGGACCCTGGTCCAGGCTCTCCCCAACCCAAAACCCAGTGCAGCAGGGAGACACAGCCCACAGAGTCCAGCTTGGGCCGTTTGGCTANAAACTCCCCAGATACTTTCCCAGAGGAACACGCCTTTCCCTAGTCCTCTCTAAAAAAAGCAACCCCTAAAAAGTGCCATGGTTTGCAGTCCAGGTACCAACACTGATGAGAATGACAAACATCACAAACATGGCTCTTCCCTGCTTCCATCTCTGGCTGCCATTGCACATATCAGCTGCTTTCTAGATTGTTTAGTGCAGTGATTTGGTGTTTGCTTTTAATGAGGCTCGGAAAGTAAAAGACTTTTGCAAGGCTTAGGTGCTGGCGAGCTAATTACCAGCTAGAGAAAATATTTGCCACTGATTCCAGGGCAGAGATCCCCATGCTATCACTTTCAGTTAATGGTGTGCAGGATTTAGCCCGGAGCTTCCCTGCTCTAACCATCAGAACCAATAATCTTTACTTTTCCTACTGCTCGTGTATCGATAGCTTCTCTAGCCTCAGGCAGCAGCTTTGATATGTTAATATTTCTGAGTACCAAATTCTGCAGAGATCATATTAATGTTGTACATACAGAGTGGAGCTTTGCCTTAAAGTTGAATATTCAGATCGCTCTTTTCAAAAGAAATCACTTGAAGAAATGAAGCTTCTATTTACAGGAGTCGTCTGTGTTTTTTAATCATTAAAAAAATCCCTCCCCTCTTATATTTTCCTATTAATCGTCTCAGGCTTTTATTACATACCATTCCCTTTTAATTCCTCTCTAGGTTGCCATTTTAAAAGCAGAATAACCTGATTCCTGTTTGATTTTTTTCTCTCTCTTTCTTTTCCTTTCTTTCTCTCTTTTTGATTTTTTTTTTTTTATGGTGGGGGGGGGAAGGGTGGTGGGGAGGAAGGACCTACACGCTTCTTTTTAAAATGCCATCCAAGCCTCCTTCCACACCCATCCCTTCCCCATCCCTCGGACACGAAGTGTATGCAGGCTTGCTGTCCTCACCTCCATATATTTGGATTAAAAAGACAACACGGTGACATTTGGCCTGCATCGTTTCATGAAATCGAGATGGCAAACTCCAAAAAAAGCTCTTGTTTCGCTTTGTGATCATCCATCGTTCCTGCCCCAGGCTAATTTCAGAAGCTTAAATACTGCTATCGCCTCTGGGCCATGAAGAGAGAAGGGCCAACCTATCGGCAATAGCTCTTTTTCGATTGCCCTTGGCAACATAAAATACAAACTACTTTGAATCAAAACATTTTTGGGGAATTAATATGATCTGAACTCTGCACGTTTTAAGAGATCTTGAGTTTGTCAAATCGCTTAGAGGTGACTGACATCCGAATGCATTAGTGCCTGGCTAGGAACAACCCTCAGATCTTATTTGACTGGAAAAGAAAAAAAAAAAAAAAAAAAAAAAAAAAAAGGAGAAGGAAGAAAAATACGAAGAAACTAGAAAGAAAGAAAGAAAATAACCACCCTCTCCTTAAAAGCTCAAGCATCAGTCACCATAAAGTCTACCAATAAAATCTGGAGAAAGACGCTCCCCTTTCTCGCCTCTGCCTTTTATGTACTTAGTCGTGGTATCACCTCTCATTTGAAAGGCACTCGCTGAGTCTTGATCCTCTCTCCCATTCTAATTTTAATTTTTGACACTTCAAACTACCGCCTGACGACTCAGTCATTAGGGATGAGGTTTTGGGCAGGAGGTTGGAGGGGGCGGGCGAAGGCAGGGGCTGAGGGCTCTGCACCTCGCTCCGGGAGAATCTTCTCCCGTGCTGTTCTGTGTGGAAACCAAGCGGGAAAAATAGGGTGTTACCACCTCCCCAGGTATCCCGGGGTGAAGGAATGGGTACTTGGGACACGGAATCATAGAACCAAAGAATAATTTGGATTGAAAAGGACCTTCAAGACATCCTCTTTCACCTTGCTCTGGCAAACCGCCTGGAGTTCCCTGGCCGCTCTTGTCCTGCTCTATTCCCCGAGTATTGCCTAGGAGCCGCCACCCGCTGCCAGCACCCCTGCCCAGGGCCCGGCTGTCCCCTCCAGGTCTCCCAGCCCACCCGGCAGCTCCAGGCGCTGGAGCGGGGCTCGGTGCGCGGATTAGGATCATCCCTGTCCCTGCGCCCAGCTTTGAGCCCACCGAGGGTAGGGCAGATCACCTCCTTGTCTTCCCTTTGTTGGGCCCTTCCTTCGCTTTTCCCGGCTCTTCTGAACCTTACAAGAGCCTCGGGACTCCTGTAATAGCCCATCATTGTGTTCAGATCTTAATGCGCTGTCATTAGCGCTGTTGTCTTCTTCTTTTCTCTTCTTTTCTTTTCTGTTCCAAGGGCCAATTTAAATCGCATTAAAAATCCTAAATAGCTGGCTTAATTAATGGCTTTCGCGGCTCCAGCTGAGATAATCTCCAGCCGACTAAAGCCAAATCATTCGGCGACTTCCAGCTCGCCAGGAGTTTGGGGCTGGGGAAGGGGATGGAGGGGGTTGAGCCGCGGGTTTGACGGGCTCTGCCCGGACACCGAGCGCTCCGCGGAGGGAGCGGAGTCGGCAGCACCCTCCGCTCCTGGCCGCGGCCAGACCCTTGGCAGAAGTTTGGCGAAGAGATCAGGCTGGGTTTTGAGAGCTTTGTTTGTTTGCTTTATGATTTGTTTGATTTTGGTTTGACCTTTCGGAGAGGTTTTGTTGGTCTGTTTGAGGTTTGGTTGGTTTTGGGGGTTTTTTTTTTCGGTCGTTTGTTTGTTTTCCCTGCTGATCTACAAAAAGTGTATTTTCTGACTGTGGACAGCAGGGTCATGGAAAGTCCCCGGGCTGCCTTCCCCTGGCTTTGGGACTCTGTGCTGCTCCCCATTCCTGCTGGGGTAGAAGTTGTGTATTACATCTTTTCTGTCTCACTTCACTCCATTTCGAGCTGTGGGGTGTCGCGGTCTGCACAGTCCCAGCTTTGCCTGCCTCAGCGGAGATTTTGGAGGCAGGCACACACGGGGTGTGCACCACGCAGAGCTGCCCCTGGGATCTCGTGAGCTCAGGCACACACACCGGGAGCCGAGTGTGCAAAAGCACAGGGCAAGTGGGCACACAGCTGACACACAACACGCACAAGACACACAGGCACAGCCAGCCAGTGGCTCCTGGGACAGATTCCCCTCTCAGCTCGCTCTGCCCCACTCATGGGACACCTTGGGCAGAGCCCCAAAGCTTTAGCACACCTTCACACACGCCACACACAGCCTGCCCAAGCCTTTGTCCTGCAGGAGCCAGCACAGGGTCACGGGCGCTCTCCGGCAGGACTCGGAGGTTTTCCCAAGCCAGTGGCACAGAGACCTGGAGAGGCTTTGGGAAGATGCATTTCCCTTGTGTCTGAGAAAGAGGAATGAAGCAGATGCCTTTTCGTTTGGGTATGGTTTGGATCTTGCCCTTCAGCTCGGGAGCTGCGGAAGTTCTCCTGTGTCAGTGCTGATACGCCTCGATAACGGAGGGCTGGTCCTGGGGGCAGGAGATACTTTCGCGTGTTCACACAATCTTTAAAGCTGGTTTCCTGTAACAAGCCCACTTATTCGTATTATTCTGTTTTCCACCTTGCTTTTCCCAAGCTATTTTTTAAATCTTGCTTACACTTAAAACTCTCACAGCTCTTAATATCCTCAAAAATGTGGTGTGGGTAAGAGGCTGGTCTTACAAACTGCTGGTGATACCCTCAGTCTTGCTGAATCTTTTGGTTTATATTTAAAATTTCCTCATGTTCTGTGCGTGAAGGCATCTCTGTGTTTTCCTGGCATGAATGTTGCAGTGAGGGACGTCTCGGAATTGTTTGAATTCGTGGCATGAGCTGGTTTTATGTGGCTACCAACGTGACACGAAGTTTGTTAACTTAAATGGGAAAAAAACCAAAAAATAGCAGTACTTACTATTTTTCCTGACAAATGTAGATTAGTTTTAGAGTTTTGAATATTTAGCTGCTGATATTAATGACTGGGTCATGTGAGGATAATTTGGAGAACATTTTGTATTGCTTATAGACTTTTTGGAACTGAAAATGGGATTAAACAGTACTGACAAAATCTGTACTGATAACTGCTTGCTTACATTTGCTACATGATAAGGGAAAAAAGACAAGGAGAGGCAGATTCTAATGTCTTTTTTTTGTAACGTACTCCAAACTTGCCAGAATTTCAGTACAGGGCAGAAAATAAACTATAAACTGGAGGATCCCACAAACAGCATCTGTAGATATAAATAATAGACTAATAAAAAGCATAGCATGCTATTAATATTTTATGTAAGATCAATCTGTTGACATTCAGGTGTGTTTATACTTAATAATGTACACCAGTACACAAACACCCATATCCTGAAAAACAAAATAAACAGCACTTCTGCACTGTTGTCACCAGTGTATTATGTTGTTTCCTTACACAGGTGCATGACATTTACAGGTGAATGTCTTGGAGAGAGGGACTAGGTTGTATTGAAGGAATATAAAACAGTCATCATATTGTGACTGTTACAATTAACAAATAGAAGATGACCTTGCAGAGTGTAAGGATGTACAAAATTATAGACACATATTTTTAAAAAAATTTGTATTTGAAGTGTAAAAAGCATCTAGTGACACTGACGGATATTTGTCTCTGTCATTCCCGATAAAACAAAAACATTGCTTGTGAAAAGTGTAAAAAACGCTTCAGAATGTTGGTTTTGTTAATGAAAGGATGCACAAACATTTTACTCTGGTGGTGTAAGGGAGCCTTGCATTTCAGCAGGTGCCCGAGTAACTAAATCAGAATAAACCACCCCACTCCAGCCGCCCTATTGTTCTCTTCATCTGTACAAAGGGAACCTGCAACCCAAACAGACCCGGCTCCCTCGCCACGTGTGTTCTTGGGATTTTCATTGTGTTGACAAGACGGGTGGCTTAGAGCATGGCTCTGCTCTCCCTGCTGTCATCTGCACAGCCCATCACCAGCTTGTGTTGGCATTTTGCACCAACATGTGCTATTTGATGCGGAGACAGGAATAAGAGAGGGAAAATACTTTCCCAATGTTTGCTCTGACTACCTTTTCCAGTATCACATAGCCTAACTTTTGTTAGTTCTAGGCTTGGGAAACAAAACAAAAGTACAGTTCTCATGAAGAAGGACACTGTGTTGAGCATGAACCAGTCATTTAGAAGGAAAAGTATTGGACGCCCAAAGTAAACTAATAAAAACAAACTTAGTCTTTCATCATTCTTCTCTCTCAGGCCACCTGAAAATAATCGTAGATTAGAATCATTCTTGTGTTGGAAGCGACCTTTAAAGGTCATCTAGTCCAACCCTTTGCAATGAGCAGGAGCATCTTTAACTGTATCAGGTTATATATATTCTTTTGAGGTGATTTGGAGATTCAGTACACAGCAGTTTTGGGCCCTTGGTCTCTCACCTAGATGAGGTCAGCTGCACAAAGCATCTCTCTTTCCCAGCCATTTTTATCTTGTGACCAATTGTATTTACTGATATCAACATGAAGATGACAGATCAGAGACTAAAACTCCGTCATGAATAAAGAAGTAATGGAATAGAGTTGGATGAGAGAGAAGCTTTAAAGAAGGGATTGAGTGCCTGAAATCTTCCTCCTTTTTTTTTTCCCCCTAATCTATCAATTGCAATAAAAATTATAATTCTCCTTTTGCCTAAATCTTGTCCTGACTCTGTTTCCAGACCTCTATGGATGTAAGAGAACAACCATCACCATTTACAGTCATCTCCAAAGCAGTATCTTATGGCAACAGATGAAGTCAGATCAGACCCTGTAATCACTTCCCTACAGGAATAAACAGTTGTCCTAAAAAGAGTCTTCTTAACACTCACAGGCCCATTTCACATGGTACTCAGAGCACAGAATTGCTGAGGCAATCAGCTGGATGATCCCACCAGTTACCTGCTCTCCTTTTCCTTTTTCTGACTTTGCCTTAGGATGAATGCCGTGGATAACGAGTCAGGGCGCAAGGGCCACAGCTTTCCCTTCTTCAGGCACACTTGTGGGCAAATTAGTTTGCTGTTCCTGCATGTGGGGCTCTTAATTTGATGAGCTGAGGGGGTCTTACGTGTCCTGGCACCAGAAGTTAGTCTGTAAAGATTTCCAAAGCCATCAAAAACTGCTGTGAATAATAGGCATCTCCAGGCTGAATCACTAGACTCACAAAAAGCATTATTTCCACTCTGGTTTTGAGGCATTGTTTCTGCTTCTTCTGCTGGTATCTTAGCATCCCACCTCTCAAGTACTCTGTTATTACAAGATTGGCTCAACAATTAAATGAGGATTGACTTTTCCAGCAGCACCTACAGAGGCATTGTGTTGACAGGAAAAAAAGCTGGTTGTTGCCACTGCTGTTTAGTTCACCTTAAAACATAACTTGTGGTCTTCATGTTAAGCTGCTTTGCAAAATCACTGTAACACATGATCAGAAGGAAGGAAGGAATACTCTGAAGCTTGTGTTTGATAAGAAATCTAATCCTTCATCTTCCTGTGTGGCTGCCCTTCTCCTTTCTCCTCTCTTTCCAGCAGCCCTCTACGACTTTTTCTGTTAACCATGTGGTGCAAAGGCCAGAACTTCATCCATCTGCTCTCCAAGGTGGTGTTTGTGGTAGGAAATTCATGCCTTCAAGAGCGCACACAGCTTGTGACAAAGACATATCTTCATCTAGAAAGCACCACACCGCTCTCTGTTGCTGTGTCAATGAATAATTAATAGAGTGAAATAATTATATGCAATAGATTTTACCTTCTTGTAATTTGCTAATTGTTCCCCATGTTTCTGGAAAGCAAATGACCTAAACTTCCCAAGTTCTTTTAACCAATACCTAGCTTACCTGGAATTGCTTTGGTTTAGATCATGTTGCTTGGGCATGATATTTTAAAACATTTCAGACAGTAAGCAACTTTCTACTAAATAGTAATAAGAAGTGTTCCAGTAAATTCTGGTTAGGGTAGGAGCAGCTGCAGGGTAACAGGTTTTTGGATTAAAGGAACAATTATTTATCTGGCATAAAGGGTGCACATACTGGCTTAACCTGGCAAGGAGATGAACTTTAATATGACACTGATTTCAGTACAGTCTCACTCGTTATAAAATCTAGAGACTCATTGAAGTAAATAAATATGTAGACAGTGCTACTGTTTTCTTGACACGTATATATATATACACGTGTGTATGTGCATTGTGTGGCAGATGCCAAACAAACAGATCTACTCAGTGTTAACGCTCTTCACAAATGTACCTGACAGACCAGAAGTTTGAAAACGTTGCTTGAAAATATTTACAGGTTTCTGGGAAAAAAAAAAAAAAAGAAATTCCACCAAAGAAAACCCAAACACACCAAAACAACACAGACCCAAAATTATTCCAGGCGTGTGGTGCCAGATTTCTGTGTTTGAGCGTATGAGCTCATTAATTGTAGCTTTGAGCTGTGTAAAAATGTGCATCAGTGCCCTTGATGTGCCTATATTTTGGTGCTGCATGAATTGTCTCTATATCCTGTCTAAGAAGTGGACACTAATATCTACCCTGGAACATAATTAGAAGTCATGAAATACCCTGCTGTACTGAGCCAGGATCTCACCCATCTGGGATTGATACCAAGAGATGTTCTTTTCTGGTGTTGCTGTCAGCACAAATGTTTAAATATACCTTCAAGAGCTGAAATATTTGGAAAGAAATTCTGTTTGCCTTATGTAAGCAAGCAATAGTCTGCATTTAATGAAGGTTCATCCTTCAGTCTGTCTCTGTGAGAAGTGGAACAGAGTCACCTTAATTTTAAGAGGGCTGCATGTGTAAGTCGATAAAGGAAAAGGTGTGGGATCTTTCCTAAAGTGAGCATCAAATTGTCATTCTATTCTGTTCTATTCTATTCTATTCTATTCTATTCTATTCTATTCTATTCTATTCTATTTTGTTCTCATTATAAAATTTAGGCTAGAAGTTAAAATTTTTAAGTGCAGCAAAGTGAGGCTTTGTAGTTAAAAAAAGAATAAGGTGTTCACAGGAAAAAAGAAATTATCAGGGTATTTTAAAAGACACAGTATGCTTCCTTTAAGCATGAGTGATGAGCACAGATTAATTCTGCTCTAAGAAGGTCTTCACATCACCATCCTCACATAAACCATCTGAACTCCTTCTAGTAGTGCATTGAATTATGTGATATTTTTTATCACTGTCATATGCAGCTCATTCTTCTTTTTCTCATCTTTCCCCCAGGGAATAATAGTGCATGCAGTGGTAAGATTTATTTCTTCCACAGAATCTTTTTGTTGTAGTCAGGTTGGAGAAGGCAGGTCAAAGAAAAGTGTTTTGTGCTTGGTGATAAAATATGTGTTAATCTTTAAGATTATTTCTTTTTTTTTTTTTCCCTGGGAGTTTGTTCTACTCTCTTAGATCAGTTGCAGAGAAAGTTTTCTCTCTTTCTCTCTCTCATATTAACTTTAAGTTAAAAGCTCAGTTTTGCCTGAGGAGTTATTGATCACAGTCTTGACTGAAAGATTTGGTGATCATTCAGCAGTTTTAGACCCAGGCCAAGTAATTGCCACTCTCAAGAAATAAACAATTGCAGAGCTAACCTGAGATAAACTGATGTAGCTCAATAGATTTCAATCGTTAATATCAGCTGAGGATTTGACCTAACTTTGGAAGGAATTTATGAGTTCAAAGGTGTGGAAAGCTGTTCTTGCTTCAAATCACTGCAAACCCATAGTGTTCTTGCATCTTTGTAATCCTAAATACTGCTATGAGAGTGAAATTTAACATTTTTCATTAGAACCAGTGTCCTAATACTTTCACAAACTTTTTTTTTAAATTGTGAGCTAGAGTTCAATCCTGTTTTTTAAATCATGCTAGATAGGAGAGACCTCAGCAATAATCAGTGATTTTTTCAGAGCATGAAATCAAACTATATCAAATAACCATAACAAGGTATTTTGACTGTAAAGCTTATGAGATCTAATAATTCACTGTTCCCACACAGAAATTCCAACACATTCATTTTTCTCAAAACAATAACATTACAGAAAGCCAAACCACACATGCCCTAAGAAAAACCAAACCCAAACAAAACCAGCCACAAGAGAACTGCAGAATTGCTCTTCACGGTTGAGTTCGTCAAAACACAGAAGAGGAGGTTTCCCTCACTTTAATATTTCCTTTTCCTTTTGTAGGTGGCACCTGTGTCGTCAACCCCACCGACCTGTTCTGCTCCGTTCCTGGTCGCTTGTCTCTGCTCAGCTCCACTTCCAAGTACAAAGTGACCATCGCCGAGGTGAAGAGGCGCCTCTCACCCCCAGAGTGCCTCAACGCTTCCCTCCTCGGAGGTATTTTGAGAAGGTAAGTTGAAGGTGAGGATAACAACTCTTAGACAACGCTGAAATTGCTGTAACTTCTTTTGTTTCCAACAGATAGGCTTTTTTCTTTTTCCCTACCTGGATAGTGGTCATGTTTGTGGTGAGCAGAAGGGGATGGATCAGGAGGGAACACTGGGGAATTTTCAGTAAATTAGCAAGTTTACATTTTTCATCAAACTGGGTTTTTTTTTTAACCTCCTCTGTTCAGTTACTCATCAGACATAGACAGATGTTGCTTTGACTCATTTTGAGCAAAAAAAAAAGGAAATTCAATATGTGGAAAATTTCACCGGACCTACAAATCTAAATTCTTGCTGAGAAGCGATCTCAAAATAAATAGTTTTACAATAGTTACAGCCCTCACTCAACAAAAAAATAAAACACCTAGGTGTAGGGGATGCCTTTTTTTTCCTTTCTCTGCATGTTTTTTTGAGCACAAAAAAGACAGAATAAGCTGGTTTTACTTTTCTCGTTGTGAGATACTAGGGGAGAAGTGAACAACTGGGTAAACTTTTTCCTCTGACTCTTCACTGAGCAGAGCAGACACCTGCAGAGAGCAGGAGCAGAAAGAAGGAGAGAGGCAGGCTGTGCCTCACATTGCAAGAGGAAAACTAGGAGGCAACTGTAATTCAGCCAGGCATTTCTAAGTCACGGTGTCCCTGAGGCGTCAGCTCAGATGGCATCAGCTGCTTGAGCAGCCTTTGATCAAAACTAGCTGGAAAGTCATCGGCTATTTCACTGCTGGCACTGAAGGCCACACTGATCCTCGTGCTTGTACTGAAAGTCATTTTAACCAGCCTGAGACATGTAGCTGCTCAAGAGCTGTCTCGAGACATCTTGGAGAATAATGGCTATAGACCATAAGTTGTTTCCAAGGCATAAGTCCCATTTAACTGCCTCTATGGGCATTGAAATCCAAAATCTACATCCACCAAAATTTTCCCCTCTATTTGTTTCACGCTGGAGAAACCTTCAGCTAATTTTCATTTTAAATACTCGTGCTGCAGATTTCATCAATATAGTGCAAGCTATTATGGATTCAAGGGCATCGACTTGAATGTGGGGGCTCACTTCTCTTCTCTGTTAAAATGCTTGAATGATCCCCACAGGTTTTTGACCCAGACTAAATATCTCCTCTCCCAAATTAACCCTGGGCAGGAGTTTGCAAAAGCCAGGGACTCCTCCCTGTCTGCAGTTTGGATGTGCTAATTCTGGTTTATGAATCAGAGAGAGAAATGGAGCAGATTTGGTCAGTTTGTAACTGAGGGTTTCACATCTAGGGACCAGGCTCAAACACTCTGTATTTGACCAGGAAAGATGCAGGAAAACAAAATCTCATTGATTGTTTGCCTGATGCCTTGAAGGCTTGTTTTTGCATCCTGTCAGCAGTCACTGGTTACCTATTTTCCCAAATAGCTTGCTTTGAGAATGAAGTGTTCTTCTGAATAAAGAAAAAATTCTTTTCAGAAGGTATTTCCTGACAAACAATGTGGCCAAAGTTGTGGGTTTTTTTAATGCATAAAAACAGACACCCTAATGGTGATATTCCATGTTTGGTTTCCTCTGCCTGAACATGAGCCTCAAAATATTTAGTTAATTATTTTTGCTACTTAGTGATTACTTCTTCTAAGCTGAGGGCCCCTCAATCTTGTTTGGGGTTAATTATGCATTTCTTCTACAAAAAGCAAAAAAAAAAAAAGGTGTAGAGTCTTATCTAATTAATGGACACATCATTCATTTGGGATGGGAGATACTGAGGCTCCAGTCACTGTTTTATTCATTGTTTAAGCATTTTAACATTAGTTATTTGTTGTCAGCTGACTGCTGCATTGAAAGATACAGGTTAAAATTCCCTCAGGCTGAGGAAGAATTTGAACCTACATCTGCTGCATAAGTGGATTTGTCTGAAATGCTTCAGACACTGAGGTGCCACAGAAAAGCAGCTGGGGCACACCAGGACCCCTTTTTTGAGAGCAGTGGGATGTAAGTGTTTGGCATAGGGGCACAGATAACCAATGATGGCTGAGATTTTAGCTTCAGCGCTTCCTATTGCCTTGGCCTTCTTACTTGTGGGTTTTGGGCTTTGTAGACAACATTTCTGAATACCCATGTCCCTACATAAATTATAGAAGGATAGTTGGAGCTGGTTTCCACACAGACATCTACATTTAAGTAGCTATCTGGCTTCCTTCAACAGCCAGGTAAGCCAGATGAGTAAAGTTCACTCATTGTGGATATCTGTTTAATCTAATTCTGGAAGGTCTTGTTTCTCTCTAATTTGTCTTTGGAGCCTGGCTCAGCTAAATCAGTTATAAGTGTTTACATGGTCAATATTTACATTTAGTCACTCTAACCCCAGGTACCACACACAAATCAGGACACTGGGCTCCACTGGGTGGAAAGCTGCCTGAAGATCTGATGCCCTCGTGACAGGCATTAAAATCTCTAACTCTGCCAAAGAGCTGATGCTAAAGAACCACCTAGAGCAAGCAGGACATGAAGAATACAGCTCTGATATATTTCCCGTGGATGTCACTACTGCAGGCCCTACCCCACATATTTGTCAATGAAATGTGTACAATTTCTAGGCTTATATCCACATGGGTGAAAGGTGCAAAATAATGACAAATATCTCTCTTTCCTGCTGTTCCCTCATGACAGAGCAAAATCCAAGAACGGAGGACGCTGCTTGCGAGAAAAATTAGACAGACTTGGACTAAATTTGCCTGCAGGAAGAAGAAAAGCAGCAAATGTGACTCTCCTGACTTCCCTGGTAGAAGGTAGGGTCTCTAATTTTGCAAGATAATATGACCATAATTAAAATGTTTCATGGCATGCAACTCTTTTCAGCCATAGGGTTAAATTCCATTATCTGTATTTTGGATAAAGAGACCTGACTTGCCCAAAGCCACAAAAAGAGTGAGTGGCAAAATGGGAGTTTACTCTGAGATATCTTGGCTCCCAGCAAGTGTCTTGGTCCTGCAGTTTCCTCTGCATTGATTTGTGCTTACAAATCGATCATCTGAGTGTTCTAGTGAGAGAGATGAGTGTCTTATACTAACTCTGTAAGTAGGTTTGTTTATCCTCATTTTTTTTTTAAACTTATGAATTTCCTGGAGCTGCTCCAAAAATGTGATGATTTTTTTTTTTTCTCCCATAAGAAAGCATAATATTTAGACAAGCGTTTTCCCCACACACATAAATGAATGAAATCTGTTTTCAGATAATATCCAGACAGGCTCAGGAGATACTTTCTTGGCCTTTATTTGTTGTTTAAATATCATTCACCAAATACTGCCAGGTTCTTCAAACCTTCAGCTGGGAGATGCAGGTTCAAACCCCTCAGGCAAAGGGAAGAAACTCTACCTGCATCTCTTCTGTTCTGGGTGAATCCACTAAGTACCCAGTTTGTTGTTTGGCTGTGTGTTGCAGCTCTGGGAATTTCAGATCCCACCTCCTTGATGCTGAGAGAATTCAGCTCATCCTAAAGGTCAATACCTTCTACAATCACAGCCTGAAAGGTCCATACAGATCTAGGCAAGTAGGCTGAGGTCTCAGCACATATTACCACAGAATTACAGAATTACAGAAGGATTGAGGCTGGCAGACACCTCTGGTGGTCTCCCAGGCCAATCCTCCTGCTTAAAGCTGGGTCAATTAGAAGAGCTTGCTCAGGACTTTGTGAGTTTTTTATTATCCCAAAGGATGGAGACTCTCCAAGGCAGAAATAGCATTGAATCCTCAACACTGGAGGTTTTCAGCATCTATGAGAAGGGACTGAGGTTTTCAGGGGTCACTGAGCACAGGGAAGTGCAATGGAGCTGCTCTGAAATACAGGTGTGTCCATATCACACCTGCTTGCAAGAGAAAGCTCTCATGATTTCCAATCTTAGGAAAGGTACCAAGTTAGAGGAGCAAGGGCTGTTCCCACCTTCAGGCATCTCAGGTCAGGGCAGAATAAACAGAGCTGTAAATAGTAAATAGTAAATAGAGCAATGGCTTTAAGCTGAAATTAGGAAGAAATTCTTGCCTGTGAGGGTGGTGAAGCCCTGGCACAGGTTGCCCAGAGAAGCTGTGGCTGCCCCTGGATCCCTGGAAGTGTCCAAGGCCAGGCTGGACAGGGCTTGGAGCAACCTGGGATAGTGGAAGGTGTCCCTGCCCATGGCAGGGGGTGGAGCTGGTTGATCTTTAAGGTTTCTTTCAGCCCAGACCATTCCATGGTTCTGGGATTCTGTGTGGCTGGTTATTCATTCACCAGAAGAGACTGAGAGGGAGGTTCCTGTCTGACAGCTGCTGGCCTGGGCTTGATAGCTGAGAAGCTTTCCTGTAAGTCAGGGTTAGATTCCTGCTTCCCAGGAATGGAGCTGTGCCCACCTCCTTGCCCTTTACTCTAAGCCAGTAGCAAACCTGCTGTAAAGCCTGTGGTGTTGCTTCTGTCCCTGGACTGCCTTGCTGTGAGCCCTGAAGATAAACTCTGGTGTGCCTGAGCTCACTTTGGCAGAGACTGTTTTGTCTGGATATGCTAATCGTGAATTTTATCCAATGGAGTTTTTGGGAATGGCACCACCATGTTAACATTCCAACAGAAAACTGAGTGAAGCTCATTTCCTGTCTGTGCAACCAATTCTGGGTCAAGCCTGGTGGTGCTCATTGAACTCTTGGTGATATAAGCTGTTCTCACTTTGGACAAGCTGATGTTCCTTCCAGGTGGAACTAGCTTACAACACAATTTCTTCAAGGAAAACCATCCTCCAATGGTTCCTGCTGCTGGAAGAGGCAGAAATGGAAGGACACAGGCTTATTCTGTGGTTTAGAGAATCCAGAAAGAAAGCAACATGAGCTTTTTCTGTGTGATAGCAATTCAGAAATTGAAATAATAGTAATTTTTTTAGTTTTATTAAATCTCTAAAATAGCAGGTACACTCTCTGTACCTCTCATAAGAACCCGGGATTGTGTCACTCTTGACTTCTTTAGATGGGTCTAAATTTATTATTACTAAAGGTCCTCACAGTCTTCAATATACTGAGGTTTTAATATCTCTTTAAGGTAAAAGCATGCCCAACCTCGTGAATACCTATATGATATAAGATAAGGCAAAATTAGTTGCATTATTGTGTTCATTGACCAAAACCAAGTCAAAAATCTCTGGCATGACTAATATTTCTCTTCCTCTAAAACGCGCTGAAATCATTGGGTTTTGGGGAGTTTGTTAAGCTCAAGGGAGCTGCAATTTATTCCTAGGCTGTGGCTGTCACATGAAGGTCCAGATTTTATGAAAATTATTCTGTGACCTCCTGTTTTTTCAAAGTTTTTTCTTTTGGAGTTCTGCTTTGCTGCAGGGTGTTTACTGCTGGCTTGATCAGGTTGCATCTTTAGAGTCTTTGGCAGGGACATCTGTGGCTCAAAATAGGAATTGTTTCACAGATGAGCTCTGTTCTCTTTGTCATCCACATAAATCAGCACAACGAGTGGAAAGGCAGCCAGGGAGAGTGAAGTCAGTGTTGTAGGACTCTCCTGAGCAGTTTGGGGACACATCTTTGTGTAACCTGCAGGCGAGGGATGCCCTCTAGTGCCTGGACTAGATGGAGGGAAAGGTCATTTTTCTCACGAGCTCCAAAAGGAAAAGTCCTACATATTAGCTGTAAAATAAAGGCTCCTCGAATAAATACTAGAATTTCCAAAGCTAAGCTTTACTGAGGGCTCAAAAGAGTCAAAAGCTTCTCCAGTGGGAGCAAAGAAGGATGTGAAATGAGGGGATGTGTCTGCTTCTGTTCGCATGGGTCACTTACAAAACATAAATGTGATTGCAGATGTAGGTAAAAGCAGTGCATGAATGGTTTTTAAACCATCAGATAAAAAAAAAAAAGAAGAAGAAAAACTAACAAAAAAATCTAGAATTTGTTTTCCTGTCAAACCTGATTAAGACACTAAATTTCCTAGACACAGAATTAATGACATTCATCATTTGGGGACCAAAACTCTTGAGGAAAATAGGTCAGTGGTTTCTTTTTTCATCGTGCTCTCAACTATCACACCTCTCCCCCACCAGCCTTTGTTTAAATATCCTTCCACTTGTTCCTCCTCCCTTCTCACCCTACAAATAGAATAAACTTTCCTTCCACCTCCCGCCTGTCCCTCCTCCCCCTGAGTAACATTCCTGCTGGCTAGAGCATCCGGAGGAGGCGCAGCCGAGGAGAGAGTGGGAGGTTCAGACGCCGAGTGTCCCTCTCCTGGGGACACAGCTCCTGCCTTCCCTCTGCACAGGAGCAGCTCTCACTCCCGCTGGCCCCGGGGGACCCTCGCTCGCACCTCGCCCCTGCCCACTCAAACCTTTCGAGATGCTGCTCTCCCCACCGAGGCTTTCCAGAGCTGTCCCTGTCAGTTCTGCTCCAGCCCCGGTCCCTTTCCATCGTGCAAAGCTCTCCGGTCAATTGTCAGGCTGCAGAGGAGAGGCAGCGCTGCCAGGATCTGCAGAGCCGGGCTTGAGGAGAGCCCGAGACTGCCAACATCTGCTCTGCATCTGGGCAGGAGGAAAGGGCTGGGGGTGTCACCCACGGGGAAACTGGGGTTTAGGCTGAATTTAGATTGAAACGAGGCAAGTAACTGTAAAAGTCAGGGTTTTTAGTGGTTTCTACCTGTATCATGATTCCTATGCTGATGTAAATAACCAGGCAGAAGATGGGAAATCTAAGGTAAAAGAAAAAAAAGTCAGTTTGTCCACATTTCCAACATTTACACATTTTCTGCCAAAGTGAATGTTTGTCCAAATTCTGCTGTAGAAAAAGAACATATTCTATGACATTTTGTATAAGCTGCTTTCCCCCACCAAGCAGACTTAATCCTACTGAGCAGATTTAATCCTACTGTACAGTAATCAAAGGGACATCTATTCGCAAAAAAATATATCACAGTACACTTCTAAACATCAAATCATCATTTGGTCCTGGTTTAAAATTACATCTTTGCTCAACAATGAGATAGGAGAAATTACGCTCTGCAGAATGTTCTCAAGTCCAAATTTTTATTTTTATTTAGAATTTGTAGTTATAATTCAGGATGCCTACTCCTTACAGTATATGCATGCTTATATGAATAAATATGCATAGCTCTAACATGCATTTTTAGTATATGTGAGATTTCCATTTCCAGCAAAAAATATTTTCAATATTTTAAGTTTTAAAATATTTATTCATTTTTAAAGTAATTATTACTTCATTGAAAATGGTAATTACATTTGTATATACATTTTTACCAATCTATGTCCATGACAAGATAAGTAATTTTGTTTCTTTTTGCTCAAATAGTTTTATATTACAGTCACAATCCCAGCTCTAGACAGGTTTTATACTTTTGAATAATTTTCTCAGGTTATCAGAACAGTTTAGTATAATTTGCTCAGCTCTAGCAAATAATATAGCCCATCTTTGTAAATATAAATTTGAGTGACAATTCATATTTTCATTCCCTCTTTTCTAACAGTAAGTGGAAACATTCACATTTCAGTCACTTAGTTGTTGATCATGTTAAATGAATGCCTACATTTCAACACAAAAACCTCTGCTCCCTTGAAGAAACCAAGACTTTCCCAATGGTTAAATGTTTAAATTCTTTGCTGTCTACATTCCTTGTATTGTTACTGGGACTGACTGGGACCATGATGAAGCTGTCTGGAGAATTACAATTCCACCTGATGACAGCTTCAAAGGGTTTGACTTTTATTTTCTTTCTGTGCTGGAATGAAGACAAACCTATCAAGTATTTTAACAGAATTTAGTTGAAAAGAAAAACCTGGTGCTCTTCTGAAATAGATTTACTCTGCAAGTCTTTGTTTAAGGAAGATTAAAAGCATATCTGAAACAGACATTTTGAAACTACTCTACAGAAATGTAAAAGCTATGGCTTAAATTTGTACCCTTTCTCACCCATGAAGAGGTTTGGGATAGGTGTTTGAAATGCAAAGCAATTAGTCAGCTCTATGCCTGTTCATTCTGATTCTCTGTTAACTCATCACTGAAATCCATTTTGTTTTCACTGGAAATTATTTTACTCTTCTAGAAGCTGCAAACTGAGTGGAAACTGTTTCTCCTTTCAACTCAGAGATACTGATTGCTTGTTAATGTCTTCACTCTTTTTAGGAATACTGGAAATCATGTTTTAAAAAATCCAAAGAAAGCAGATGATTTTGACTATAATCTTCAATTTTTGCTGTAAAGCTGGTTACAGCTGCAGAGGTTGTAGCTGGCTGGTATCAGCCAACAGACTGCCTGGGAGTGGTGCATGGATTTGGTCAATACCTGAATAAACTGAGGCAGATAAACACACAGTAAAGCATTTTCTTGTGGAATCAAAAGGTGTTTTTCCATGAAAACTCCAGTGGTAGAAGGGGAGACAATAATAGCTCGAAACAGGGAGAATAGAGTTGGAGTAGAGGTCAGTGCATGCAGTTTCTTATTCCTCATCCTGTCCCTGGCACAGGACCACTGTTTCCATGGAACTTCTCCTCCTCCTTGGCTTCACCAAGCCTTGCTGAGGATGGGATTCATCTCCCCATCTTCACTGCAGTTGCACCTTCTCATGTCAGACCATAGTAAACAGGGAGAAATCAGCACTTCTGGGTTTAATGCTTTAATTTAATGATTAAATGAAGTTAAATTAATAGTTAAACATTTTATTATGCTGCTCAGAACAGCTGTGGAATTTCCATAGCTGGAAGCATTCAAGACTAGGCTTGGAAAAGCCTTGAATAACCTCATTGAAGGCAATGCTGTCAGCAGAAGGTGATTTCCTGAGTTCTAATCTAGACTTTCCATAATTCCTCTGATTCCCTTTTGCCTTCTACTCTAGTATAGGAAGATACATGCTTCAAGTGCTAGTTTGTCTCCATTGACTTGAAAGTATTAAGTCAGACATCAATATTGACATCAATCTGATGAATTCCACTGCAGATGTTCTCAAAGGGAGGCGTTACATGTCCTGTATCCCTCCTGACAGCATCAGCCTTTTGAACTTCAGAGAGCCAGAGCCCAATGCCACTTCTCCTGATGGCAATCAAACACACAACTCTGGGAAAAAAAAAAAGAAAAGTGAAAAACCCACAACCACTGAACTCCAAAACTATTCTGGAGCACATCTCTGTTAGTCACTCATGCAGATGTGCTTCAACATACACTTCTGGTAGCTGACCTACTTCTTCTTTCTGCAATGAGGTGAGAACAAGTGTCATCTGGAAATGCCTATTTCCCACCAGGCAAAGACTAACGTGGGCACAGATGTTCACAATCCAGGCAGCTGCTTTTGATCAGAGAAATCCCACACCGAGGTTGTCAGAGTCACAGCGTGCAGGTCAGAGTGTCCAGTAAACCCTAAAATTAAATTCTGGATTCTCTAAGCTAGTGAAGAGGGTCCTGTCCTTCCAGAGGCGTTTGGCAGCCAGCACAGGGTTGGGTTCTTGTGTTCAGCCTTTGCAGTGAGGTAGAGAGGTGCTCGGTGCAACTGCCTTCTTCATTATCTTCCCTTATTGTTTTGCCTGGTCAGTTTAGTTTGCAATCCTTTTGGAAACAAGATTATTTGTTGAGTTCTCCCTTGCGGTCTGCTCTTCTCTGGTGTGGGGCACTTGTACTGTTGGCTTAACCTCTAAGCAAATGTACTGGAATGTGTGTTTCCCCCATGGGTCTTTCCTGGGATAGAGGGCTCTTCTTCCATTAGACACAGGGAGTGAAGCACCAAAGGCTGACTCAGTTCTTCAAAGTTGTTTATTCCTCCTTTCTGCTTTTTTCCATACCTTGAATATCGATGATGAGCAGGGCTTGCAAAATTGGGCAGCGGCCCAATACTCACTGGTGGCAAGACAGGGCCAAGTGTCATGGCCAGTATTTTCTCCTGAGAGGGACATCCTTCCACCTGATGAGAGAAATATCCTTCCTGTCTTCTGCCTGGAACCAGCTGATGACTAAACACCAACAGGCCAACTGGGCTGAAATGTGAAACTGACTTGGGAATGACTGTCTACAGAAGTGACTTGCTACTGTTTGGGGCTTTTTTATAAAGAGCGTAATAAATTCTGTAACAATAACAACAGCAATATAATGATGATGATGGTGATGGTGATGATGATGATAACCCTAAGAAATGACTGACCCATTTTGTTTGACCGCAGGGGAAGCACTACATTTGGCCAGAGATTTCGGCTACACCTGTGAAACAGAGTTCCCTGCCAAGGCAGTAGGAGAGCACATTGCCAGACAGCACATGGAACAGAAAGAGCAGACAGCGAGGAAAAAGATGATCCTAGCGACAAAGTAAGGAGGGAGGGGAAGTGAAAAAAGAAATCGGTCTGTCACTTCTCCATGTTGGATCTGTGGGCTGGGGGAGGGAGGGGTGGGAGTAAGGAGCTGGGATTGTGGTGGCTGCTATCACAACAGTGCTCAGTGACTGCGAGTGAGAGCAATTCTCCTCGGAGATGCTGAAAGAGGGACCTCATTTACTGCAGTGGGGTTTTAGTGGCTGTGCTCTCATTGCCTGTGGTTAAGGGGTCACGTACATCTTCCCAGATGCTTTGGTTTAGATAAGAACAGAGGATATTATTACATGGTGAGATCTGTGGGACAGAAACTGGATTTGTCTCCTGTTTGTGTGTGAGCAGAGATCTGAGCTTTTGCTGGAGTACTGGTTGCTGTTGGATAATTATCATTAGTCTGCTGAGGGAGAGCTGGTTTGCAGAAGGACAGATCCTCTCTGGATTCAAGCTGCAAGAGCTCCCCCGAAGTCAAAGGCACTGGAACAATGTACAACAGCAGGGGAGCTTTGCTAAAGACATTAAAGACACAAAGAGGCATCAGACTTCATTCTAAACAAGCCACTCGTCTCCCCGGAGCAGTAACATCATGTTAGGATAACATTTCATCTAGGTTAATTAGCCTTGATGGAGGAAGAATTAGCCTTCATGAGCCATGGGAAACAGGAATAAATAGACTGTGTGGAGTAGGGTAGACCTGCCCTAGGTGTGTGGTCTGACTGTGTGGGGTAATCTTGAACACGTTCACAGTCTTGCTGTGCACGGCAGTGTCGTATTTGAGGCTTAAGTAGAGCTGAGACCACAAATCTGAACTCTCAAATCATCCCCTCCATGCTAGAAGTGTTTGAAAACCCTCCCAGGCTGTGATGTATCCAACAGAGAGGAATTTCCCTGTACTAAGGAAAAAGGGCTGACCAGCAACAGGATTGTCCTTTGTATCCCAATGTCCTTCTGCTTTGGCAAGATTCCTGGCCTTGGTGTCCTTCTTGTATCCAGAGAACTTTGCCCCAACAGTGACCCAGAGATGAGATGCACTCCAACATCTCATGCTTGTGAATCCCATGAATACAGACTGTGATCCTTCTCTGGGACAATAAAAGCATCACCTTGGGGATCAGCAGGAATTTTCTGGTTGTGAAGGTGATGAGAGACCTCATATACCCTGTTCCTAATTCCCCTGCACATTAAAAGGAATAATGTAAGTGGAATATTATCTTATTCTTACCTCTATCCACATTTAAGGGGTTTCAGAGGCATGAGAATAAACTGGTTGACCTGTAGAAATTCCTCTCTGCAAGTTGTGTCTCCCCATTGCTGTGTAGCCCATTAACATCCTGCCTCCTAGCTGAGGGGTTGTCCCATTCACGGAACACAATTCAACCAAAATGATGCAAATCTTTCCCATTTTCCCCCTGGCTCTAGTGAGAAATAACAAAGCCATGGGTTGTAATAATTGGTGGGTCACTTTTATGCCCTGTCCCCAAAGGCTGTGCCACTCAGGAGCACATAAGAGTCTCACTACCCTTTCTCACCACCCCAGATCTACTTTCTCAGCCTCCTTCACTACTGAGATGGGGTATCATGGGCCTGCACTGCCTCTAACCACCATGAACTTCAGGCTTGTAGGCTATTATCCAGCACTTGTTAGGAACAAAATTACTTTTTCCCCTGTCCTATCAGTTAAAGGCACCAGGAAATTGCTCAGAGAGGTCTGTCAATAATAGAAAGGCCACATCCTACTGCAGCCAGGGCTGGTAACCGGGACAGATGGGTCAATGTGTGAGTTACTACTGCCCTCTCCTGCCTGCAAGGAGAACAGGGATTCCCAGTCCTGCCCAGGTGCTCCAGGAGACACAGATCCATGTCATCACAATATCTTCATGGCATTTCCCAGCCATGCTTCCACGTGTCTGATACAAAGAGACAATCATCAGGATTTCCCACTACTCACCAGCCACACCTAAGCTCTAGGTTTGCAATTTCAGCGATTCCACAACTTCCCTGACTCATGGGCTTGTGAGTGGTGACACCAGAAAATGCAGAGGATTTTTATGCTGCTGCCAAAACCAGCACAGAAATTCCAGGGTGGTAAGATCACTCATGGCAAGCTTTGAAAGAGCTGGAGTGCCACTGCCCACTGTGGGACAGAGCCACAAGCCCACAGAAGTGCTCACATGTGTGGTCTTGAGGAAAAGCAGGGGAAAAGAACAAAGTTATTTCTACAATCCTTAGAATATAGGTGGTGAGGAAAAACAAGTGGAAAGAGTAAAATGATTTCCACAGTTTTTAATATCTAGATGTATTTCCTTTATGGATTTAGACATCCAAATTCATTGGCTCAGTTCAGCTGCCCAAACACGTGCACCCCCTGCCATTTGAGTGGGACTGGGCTATCCAGTTTGGCCATAAGCTGCTGCTCCAGGGACACACAGATCTCTTTCTGTTGCTGTGTTGTATTTGCCAGCGGCTATGGATGTCTTGGGTATTGCAAACCTACATGTGGGTAATGAAACAGAACCCTAAATGTCTGCGATCTTGAAGGCTCCAGTGTCCAGTAGGAGCTCCCAGGCCTCCTTGATATCAAGGGCACCACACTTGATTCATCCACTTGAATCAAGCAATCCACACACCCTAAGTGGAAGCAGCTCAGCTGCCATGCATGGAACTGTGGCCCACGGGCCAGTGAAGGCTAAAAACTGCTCCTTTAGATGCCAACAACCGACACATGGGGGCCACTGAGCTTAAGTGACTCTTTTCGTTGTCCTGCTCAGCCCTACCTGGTCTGAGGCCATGCTGATAGAAATACAGAGAACAAAAACAGGACCATTGTCCATCATTTTGTTAAACTGCTTCATCTTCCAAAGCTGCCTCATGGAAATGGTCTCTCACATTTGCAAACTCAGGACCTGCCTGGGACAGCACAAATTGATGGAACAGGATGGTGCCATAGTCTGTTCTAAGAGTTTTATGGACTAGACAGTGAAGAATGAGAGCTTTACTCAATAATTTTCATGGGAAGAAGAGATGATTGGGCTGTGCAGCCCCTGTTCACTGCTGAACACAAGTGTCAGCAATGGCAGGATGGGAGTGGAACTGGCTGAAAAAGACCTGAAAGGGTCAGAAAGACATAAGCAATAAGAGAAACCACTCACCTCCCTTGGCTGAGCAGATGATTGTCTGGGCAAGGAGATGGTTTTCTGGACAGACCAAGATGCTTCAAAAAAAGACTGAATTGTCACTATTTTGGCCAAAGGGTATTGATATTGGCCTGTTAAACCTAGAAATGTGAAAGGGTTTCAGGATACGTATTCAATTCATGTAGAAATAGGAAAAAAATAGTGGGACCTGGTTTTATAGGATCTTTAAACATGGGTCAATTTGCTTTGCAGAGGGATGGGAGAGCCTGAAAGGTTTTACAGCAGGGGACAGAACCTGACCAGTTTGCAGCTTGGACAGTTGCAGCACTGCTGAAGGCTGTGTCAACTATTCCAGCTGCTGCAGAGGCACAACATCCTGCAGGAAACCTCCCAGTGTTTCGCAGCACAAAGTCTTCCATATGATCAGAGGGACACCCACATTTACACAGACCAAACCTGAGTACTGTGAATAATAATTTTATTATGGAGTTGATTACAGACAGCACTGACTAATCAGGATCTGGCTCATGACACTTCTCTGATATCTGGTCCTTGGACACTTGGCACCTCTGCCACACTCAGAATAAATCAAATTCACGGGCTCACGTTTGTCCCACTCTTGTACTCAACATCAGGCGTTTGCTTTGGGCACTGGTAGGAATCATGGGCTGCATGGGCTCTTGTTTAGACCCAGTACAGATTTTTTTCTCTTTTTCTGGTCCTATACTGGATCATCTGACCATGTATCACAAATCATTAGATGTCTCCTATGCAGGAGTGACCAGGACTATTTTTACTAATCTGTGCCTCCCTAGGACAGCACAGCCATCCTCCTTTGCTTTTTCAAAATCACAGTCCAACTCAGCAAAAAACTGCCAACTTCTCTCCCTGTCACTACCCCAGGTGATATTTTACTGGTAGTGGAGGCTCTGAGACACCACTTTGCCTAGAAGTCCCCTTGAAAAAAGAAGTAGGTTACTGTCTTTTGTAGATTTTCATGTATAATAAAAAAGTTTTTTTTCTTTTCTTTCAGTCTGCCAACATTGAGTAAAGACTTTTGACACGTGAAGATAGAAGGGAACTTAATTGCACACTTGGTTCTGACACTTTCCTTTGTTAAAATAAAAGAACTTTTAAGATGAACTTTTTCAACAGGTAGAAAGTAGAGGTTGGAGGAAGGAGAGAAGAGCAGTGCTGACAGGGCCAACTGGGGATAGTGGATTGTTTAGAAGCCAAAATGACTGACTGTTTTCAGTTGTTGAAAGGAACTGTTTTTCCTCTAAGGACCTGATTCATTAAAACTGTATGCTGCATTTACATACATTTCTGCTGAATACCTCTCTTTGCCTGAAAGGCTGGGGTGATGCTGTCTTTTCAAGCAGTCGGTGTCTAGGTCCATGCAGATGACAAGCATTTAGAGAAATCAGGCTTGGATGGGGTCCAGCAGCACAGCAGGAAATAGGTTTCTGCATCTCCTCTCAGTCAAGAGAGAGCTATCCAAGATGTCTGTTCCCAGCTTGTGTCACTGTGATAAAGTGAAGGGTAAAACCAGCTTGGCACAGTTTTCTTGCTTATAACTCAGCAGTGAAAGACTTTCTAAAGACCGACAAGCTGAGTTTACCCACTTTTTCCATTATATCTGTGTCCCAGAAAACAGGAGTTATAAGGTGATAATGAAGAACCCAAACTTTACCTAGGACCAGATGTGCAATGAGTCTCCTAAATGGAATCATGGACCACAGAGATCCTCTTTAGTATTAAAAACTGCCTCTAGGCCCAGTGATTGCATCTGTGCTTCCAAAGTAAATTACACATCAGATTGCACTTGTTCATGTTACTAAAATGTTAGAATGGCTCACTGAATTCTCCAAATATCTTTTGGGCAAGCCCTGGGAGACAGCCCACAGCAGGGTCTATTCTCAGGAAGCCACAGGATTTAGGAGACCAGAGGAGCATAACTATATGGATGTTATCCATTAGTGACAAATGGTGTGCAGGTGTGAGGGTGACCCTTGTCACTCTACATTTCACTGGGTGGCACTGTTACCAGGCTACATGCAGTCACTGTGACCAGCACCAGGTCAATCCAACAAAGATCAGTGTCCCAACTGAGTGTCCTGATCATCTGGAGATGATCATGCCCTCCTGATCCCCCATTAGTGCCTTTATTTCCTATACATGCAGGAGAACTCTATGCTAATTTGGACAGGTCCCCTTTCCTTTTTTCAATTAACTGAATCATAAACAAAGTGAAAGTAAGCGATGTCTGTCCATCCGTGGTCCAGACAATGATCCTCTGAGGACATGAGCTAAATTGAACTGATTTGGTTTCTTTTTTTAAAGTTTGTTGGTAGAATAGTCCCAGGCTAATTTACAGACAACAGTGCAACAACACAAGAACAGAAGGCCTTATTTTCAGGTGTTCCCTAGTGCTAGGTCCTATATAGAGGAATTCCAGGGAATAAATTAAACCCCCAGGTGCTGAGGCATCCTGAGAAGCCTCAGGGAAGACTGAGTGGGAGGGGGAAAACAGCAACACCATCCATCCTTTACAAAGAAGATGGGCTACTGTGCTGGTGGGAGACCAGAGAATTCAGACCCTGAATTCTCACTACAAGGGGTCCTTCCTTCACAGCCCCTTTGTCTTAAGGGTTGGGAGTCAAGAAGGCAAGTCCAAAATATCCAGGACTTCAACTTGCAGAAAAAGCAGTGCCCACAATGTACACAAGTCCATGTACAAGTATTGGTGTATTTACACAAACTAAATAGTAATTTACACATTTCAGGCATATTCTAATGCTAGTTCCCCATTTCCTTAACAATAAGGCTTGCTGCTGATGTAAGTGAGCTAAGCTAGATTTAATACTCCCAAACTGGGTCCTATTCAGAGGAAAAATCACATTTTAAAATGTTGGCATTAATATGATTCCACAGGGAAAATATTCCTCTTCAAGAGATTCTGTATGTTGTTGGTTCTAAGAATTTGGGGCAGGGGAGCCAGAGATGGATTTATTTGTCTTTAATTTCTGTAACAACACTTCTGCCAAGCAATTCTGTTATGAATGAGATCACTCAGGATAAGGTGGGAGTGTTTTGGGAATCAGCTTTATGGGAAGGATTTATTGAAGGATTTCCATTTTCCTTTTAGACAAATATGTAAAGAATTCCAAGACCTTCTAAGTCAAGACAGATCACCCCTCGGATCCTCCAGACCGACTCCAATATTAGACCTCGACATCCAGAGGCATTTAACACATTTCAGGTATGATTTTGAAAGAAGAAATTAAAAATCCATACTTTTGATTTAGACTGCATATGATGTTTTAATGGTGGTATTTGTTCCCTCACCCAGAAGACATGCAAATAATTAATTAACATCCATAATCCCTACTAGCTGTGCCTATTAAAAGTGCAGGTTTGCCCAGCAAAATAGTTCAAGTTTGTTGTATTCAACCTCCTTCTAGGACCACAATCTGAGTTTGAAGACATTTTCTGCATCTACTTGTCAAATCTCCCCATCTGACCAGAAAGTTGTCTTGCTTTAAATGTGAGCCAAATCACAGCTTACAAGTGGATGGTCCAGAAACATAGAAACTCAAGTTCTGAACCAATATAAATTAATCAAAATGGAAACAATAGGAAGAGGTTGCATCCTTTCCAATTAAATAAATAGTTCCAGAAGCTCCTCTATGCTACTGAGATAATTTGACAATGTCTTATCAGGACCATTTTATTAACTCTTTGGCTTCCAAAGCAGGCTGCCCCTAAAGTACATTACCTACTGAAACAATTTTACTGCACTAATTTCTGAACAACATGAATGAAAGCTGACTCACACTAAAAAGCCAGACTGATGGTATACTTAGACTCAGTTCTTGAGCAATATTTAATGTACTGGTTTAAACAAGCTTAGAAGCTGTTTTGAAGACAAAGACACATGGTACATGCACACCAAGTCCAAACTTCATTAGAATTTTATCCTAATTATGTATAAAAGCATATCAACGTTTTGGGGTCAGATTTATTAGCTCAGGAGTTGCTGAGCAATTTCAGATTTTTGCTCTAGGTGATGTGTCAGATACAGTCAGGAGTGACGTGGGATCTTCCAGAGGGCCACTTTGAATTAGTAGGGTCATCTAAGATATCTATTAAAGATGAGTTGGATGAAACAACCTAGAGATGCCCCTCTCTTTGCTCAGGCCACAGAGGGGAATACATGACTTCCTGAGGCTACAGATTGTTATTTTTTTCCATCCACTAGCTAATATATGAAAAAAAAAAAGTGAAGAACTGTCCCAGCAAGTTGTTTACAGACCATAATATTAAGCAAGTTTCATAGCCCTATAAAGGTTTAGAATTGTGCTTTATATTCTTTAGCACAACCAGCTGAGCCACTCTTCTTTCGCTGGTAGGACAGACAGCTTTCGTGTCCCAATGTCCCAACATCTGTTAGTTATTATTCTGATAGGTGCTCTGATAACTAATGTTCAGTCTCTCAGACTTTGAGTGGAATCCCAAAAATACCCACCATCCCACTTCTTCCATACATCTGTTGAGGTATGGACAGGCAAGGGTAATTCCCCATCCACAAATGCACACATTTCTGACATTCCTGTTTATTCTTACACACATCTGTGTGCATCCTACCTGTGTAAGAACACACCTGGACAACCCTGCTCCTATTCTCAAGCAGTGTTGTGCATGTGCACACACAGAGCACGCAGGTGTGTCTGTATTTTCCATAATACACACTCCAAAGCACCCAACTACAAGTGCACATCAAGAGGAACATCCTTATTTATGCAGAATGCTCATAGAGGGATTTTAATGAGCTACCTAAGCTTGTGGAAAAAGAGATAATTCCCTATTACATGGGCATAGAGGAAATGTGATATGAGGTGGCTAATCCCCAAGGATTCCTGTGTTTAAAGCAGAAATAGCAGTCAAGATTAAATGCTGAAGGCTTCAGCTACAAAACTGTCAACTCGTACAGCTCCCATCCTTCCTCCTCTGATGCACTTCAGTAGTTGGAGGGCAAAGCTTCAGCAAGCAGCTCCTGGATCACTCAGCGCTTTCTTTCACGTCTGCTGCAGACCTTCAGTATGGAAGACCGGCACCTGGAAGAGCACAGGCCTTGATCCTGCACAGGGTCTTCCCTGGCCTTAAATCAGAGTCTTCTCTGATTGTGCTCAAGGAGTGGTGAGTGCTGCCAGGCTCAGAGGTGGAGCTGTGACCATATTCCTTTTCCAGCTAGTGTAGAGAAGCTGGGGTTGGATCACCTTCTGACCTGGACTTCTAACTCTGCTCAGATGCCTGTAGGAGCCTCCACTGCAGCCAGCTGCACATCTTCTGCCGCAGCATCTCACCTGTGTAGCTCAAGAAATCTGAATTAAACACGTCTACCATAGATGTCTACATCAGTGTAATTAGAATTTCTCTCTAAACTCCATTGGCTGAACATTCTGGTCCAGATCTCCACCAGAATGGGAGATTAGCCAACCAGTACACACTAGACACTTACACTGTGGACAGCTAAATCTAACGTAGGTGAAAAAATCATTATTCCCATCCCCTAAATCCATCAGTCTTCACAGCCAGATCATCTCAACCCCTACTACGACTACATGTCTTCTTGAGATTAAATATCATAGAATCACAGAATTATTTGAGTTGGAAGGGACCTTAAATCTCATCTTGTTCCAACCCCCTGCCGTGGGGGAACTAGAGAGTCTTTAATGTCCCTTCCAACCCAAATCACTCCATTATTCTATGATATGATGAAACCTTCAGAAATCTGAAGAGATTTTTTATAACTGTAAAAAAATCAGAGGAATCACACAAATGTCTATTATTAAAATAAGTTCTGAAATATTGAAAGACTTTTTGAAGAGCTATAACGTCAGATATTTACAGTGGAATTGGATCCAGCCTCTACTACATTGGGGTGAAGGGGAGTTTTCTTTAGGAATAAATTCCCCTGAATAGCTGTTCAGTGTAGAGTTGTGTACTCCACTTCTCATGATGTTACCTGTTCTATGTTAATAATTAAGACTGGGGTTCACAGCCTGGCACAGGTCAGATAGAAGCGGCTTTTTCCTGTTTTCTCTGTTTTAAATCTTCAAGTTCATGCTTCTCTCTGAAGTTTTTCCACTGAGTCTTAGTTTATCAAGATCTGTAAATGTGTCCAACCTGAAGTACAGGATGGTACAGGTGAAGAGATCAGAAGTGCTGGGTTTGCTCAAACTCCAAACTCAAATTTCACGCAAAGCACAAAATGGGAAATCTTCAAAGGAGCTGCCAGCGAGCCTGAGAACTGCTGGATTTTGCACAACCTTATGAAAAGAAATCAGAGGCTCTTGTACACCTCTGCTACACCCCTGTTTGTGCAGCTGCTGTCTGAGATGTTCATCTGACCTGAATTCAAAAAAACTCAATGCTCCATGAGGAATGATTTTCCAATATTGTTCAATCATGAACAGACAACGCAGACCCTTAAATTTATAGCAGCAAATGTTGTGCACTACCTCAGCCAGGGTCATTTTATGTTTTCTTCATTCAACTTTTCTCCCTTTTCAATACATTTTAGAGGATCTTACTGCAGAGAAGTTACATTGACAACTTCACTTATCAGTAGGCTGTTGAAGTTATATTGACAACTTCAAATAGCTTCAAATACATTGGTACTAGCAGATAAAAGTAGGACCAGAGAACAGGCATTGGCCATCTGCACTTCTCTTCACCTGCAGAATTTCTGGGGTTTTTTTCTGCCTGGCCTGACTAGCACTAACCCAAACTATTCCTGGGCACAGTGGTACATACATATCACCCATAAAAGCATAAGTTTAGAAATCCTGGAAGTACCAGCCCTTATTACAGCCCAGTCAGGTGCCTTGAGTGTGTTATAAATTTAGATTTAGATAAGTCCTGCTTTGCTAGGGCTGGATCCCAAACCTCGTGGGCTAAGTGTTGGGGTAGCTCAGATTTCCAAGCATTACATAAGCCAGCGTTCAAGAAGAGGTGATAGGTTGTAGGGCTGCCCAACCTGTCCTTCAGCTCTTCTTTGAGCTGGAAAGGTTGGAAGAGACCTTAAAGATCAGCTTGTTCCAACCTCTCTGCCATGGGCAGTGACACCTTCCACCAGACCAGGCTGCTCAAAGCCCCACTCAACCTGGTCTTGCACACCTTGAGCACAAAGAGTCCTGTGGGTTGTGTCTGGCCTGAAAGTCACCACTTGAGCTACCCCACCCTCAGTTTCTGAGGAAAAATTCATCATGAAGTCATGGAGCAAACAAGAAAGCCCTGGAAAAATCCATTTCCATTACTAAGTGCTGAGACTTTTTGTTCAGACACAGGAGCATCTCTTTATTGTCCTCTAGAGGCTGATCTGTGCAAAGCATTTCTGAGTTTATTACAAAAGAGAGCAAAGTCAGCACGAGAAAAGTACGAGTCAGTACGAGAAAAGAACCCCAAATTTTCTATAGCTTTAATGAGAGGAACCTGTTTTTCTCACCCTTTACTTTCAAAATGGAGAGACCATAAGGATCGTCAGGAGAGTAAAGAGTGAGAAGAGCAAGAGCAAAAGAAAGAGAGTGAAAAATGAAAGTACTTACATAAAACTTAGTTTCTTTTAAAATACCTTCTATTACTTATAATTCAGAGGGTTTTTCCCCAGAATCCCACAGAATCATGTGAGGCTTCTGTGTACGTGTGCATGCACCTGAGTATGGAAGAGGGAAACGCTGGGAAGTTAATTTCTCACTAAACTAAAATCAGATTCAAATCCTACAGATGTCAGTAGAGCTGAGACTTCATCTCTGGTTTTTTTTCAGGACCTTTCAGGTTATATAAATTTTTCTTTAGCATTGCAAGATTGTAATGTTTAGAGATAGCAAAAGGACAGATGTAAGCAAAACATATGTAAGGCACTGAGAATAATTCACTTCAGAAAAGCCCAGAAATAGTAAACCAGGGCAATCATGACCTGCAGCAGGTGAAGACAAGTCTGCCTGGAGACACAAGAGCTCTGACATACGCACTCAGAGATTTTACAGCACAGGTAGTTGTGAGGGGAGATGGTGAAGGCTTGGATAACCCCAAACAATGTAATTCTGCCTCTGAAGCAGCAGAGCTGAATGGTGACATTGCAATCAGCAGGTTCTTCTGCTGGATCTGGAACAACGTTCATCAACACAGCCATCAAATCCCATCCTTTTCCTGTTAGGGCTGTACAGGTAGATCTGAGGCCTGTCAGTATCAGAAATAATTCAATTTTTAAGTCCAGAATTCCATACCACTCATCTCTGTGGTATTCTTGCACTACCCACAGGTTTGTTGCATCCGACCCTCTCCAGAGCAGAGAACCAGACCAGACAAACCAATTATTCTCAGTTGTAGATTCCTGCTGTGAAGAAGGGAAGTGTTTCTTTCACATTTCAAAGAAGGAATGAAGACAGGCAGAAATTAAGACATCTCAAAAGATACACAAAAATTAATCTAATGGACTGTGTGATTTAGATCAGGACACTAGACCACAAATGTCTGTAATGTTTGGACGCTTCTGTGGTTCCTTGAATGAATTTGGCCAAGACCACCTCTTTCTGTCCCAAACAATTCCCAGGCATTGGTCAGCCCTGTTTCAGTTGGAAGCTGAGGTATGGCCTCTACTTTCAGGTAAAAATGCTTGACTGATAGAGATGGGCCCAGACTGTGCCAGATCACTCACGACCTGAGGAATCTCTGTATTCTCACTTTGCTAATGCAGCCAGAGGTGAACCAGCAGCATTCCTCAGCTTCAGTTTAAGAACCTTGGAGTGATTTACCTGTCTGGTGAATGGAGAGATCTAGGGTCATTTTAGGTGTGAAGAGACACCCTGTCTCACGTGCATCTGCCACTCAGATCAGCATTTAGGGTATCCCTCCAATTGGACCAAATATCCAAATCAATAAGACATGAATTTTTTTAAAAAATTATTTTAGATCATATTTCTCTCTTGTTGAGTGGAGAAAGCACATACCTTCTTCTCTCTTCCATTTTGCTGTCATATCTGAGATTCAGCCAGGAACCTGAAAGTTACACTTCATGTCTTTGTCTTCTTAACCTGCCCTTGCACCAGAACACATTCATTATTTGGTCGGTTTTTTTTTAAATTTTTAACAGAATCCTTTTCTTGGTCAGAAATCTCATGGCCAGTTTCTCTTGATCACAATCTCATGTAAACTAGAGTTAGCAGAAAACCCATCAAAAATGACCCACATTGTGTGCTGGAATACCAAAGCCATAACACATAAACCTTTCAAAGAGCAGGCTTTCTGGGATTATACTCATGAGATCTGTGTCTGTGTCTTGGTTTATTCATACAAACTCCCTGACCTCATCAAACACCCTCCTAGTCTCACTTTCTTCACTTGTAAAATTGGGTATAGATACATCTTCTACATTTGCTTTTGGGACACTTGTGTCTCTAAGAATCCAATCTAAGTGGTGTTTGGAAATTTTGGATATCCTACTAATTCCATCCATCATATAGGAAGAGTATCCACCAATTACTGCAGTTGTATTTGATCCTTTGACTTCAAGGCCATGTTTCATCAAGATGCAAAATCACACCCAGATCTTCTATTTTATATTTAAAAGATAAAGACAGCAAAACAGCAGAGGGAAAACTACTTTCTTGTAAGTGACACTTCTTTCACCGCAAAAACCTTATAGAAACAGACACACAAAAAGTAATAGGTTCAGAATACTAAAGTTAGGTAATGAAAGCAATCAGCATTCTCATGGATTATTCCGTGTTCTGTCGAGCCATCCAGCTGATATGAAACACCCTTCCTGTGAAACTGTTTGAGACAAGAGTTTTGTCACTCAGCTGCTCGCTGAGCCTGGAGCTGTCAGCCTCCTGCCAGTGCCTGGCATCACGCTGACGAGGTGACACAGAAAGTGACAGACAAGAAACCAGAATCTCAGACTTTGGGAGCAGTGAAAAAGTAACAACCTTCTCTCCAAAGGCGAAAATGGAGCAACGAAATGGGTTTTGAAGCTCAGTGTGTTTTTTTTAAACTGTGACAAGAAGCCAAGCCCAAAGACTTACTTGTGGGCTGTCTTCAAAGATGTGCTCACCTTCTTTTATACATTGTTCTCTCTTATTTTTTTTCTTTTTTTTTTTTTTTTGCACTTCTCTGCTGCTTAGTAGAGCAGTTTCTGTTGTAATTGCAGTGATCTCAGTTCACAGCAGCAGCCTCCTGTTTGGATGCAGGGACTGGAAGAAGCCTGGTGCACAATGAAGTTTATGGTGAAACACCTCTGGTGCCCTCTAGAGTTCCCTGGTTTCCAGCATTTCTTTCGATTTTGTTATCTGAGAGGAACAACACTGGTGCCTAGTGCTGAGGCACTAGGAAGCAACAAATTGTTTCATTCTTTTTTCCTTTTTTTAAATTTTATGTTTACTTTTTTCCCTTGTCTCTTTATTTACCCTAAGTGTTAGAGTTTCTTCTTCTCTTTCTCTCACTTCCTTTCCAAGGGATTCTCTCTTTGATCTTTCCATAGTAAGGCCTCAATCACCTTGTCCTGCCCTCCTGATGAACTAAATCCTTTCTAATTTCTAATATTGTTAACGTTTTTTTCATGGGTTGTATGATACCATATTCCCTTAAATACACAATTTATGGAGTCAAGAAAACAGACAAAAATCTGTTTTCTTTTTTTTTTATCTGATTAATTAAAAACTAGGTTCCATAATCATCGGAAAAAAATATATATATTCATCAAAGAAGTGAAAAAGTCTTGGGGAGTGCTTAGATTTTCAACACAGCACTTAAGATTTCTTAAAGCATTTAAGGCACTCTCAAGTTTCCCAAAGGAAAAAGAAATGCCCTCCCCTCCTTTCCAAATTAAAAGGCTACAAAATTGATTGCACTTTGTCATGAGCATGTTTATAAATGCTAATTCTTGGTCTTTCTCAATTGAGGAGGGCAATAGGGCTTCTCAGCTCCATTTCCTCACTGGAAAAATTTATGGATAGTAGTAAACTGAATGAACCTCTTCTGTATCTTTGCCTTCCCATAAAGTAAAGATGAACCACTTAATGTTTTAATCTCTTGGTCTACAGTTCAGAAACACTCCACAGTTTTTGGAAGTTTCAGGTCTGTTGCCTGGGCAATTCTTCTTAGTGTGGAAAATGAGTCCCAAAGTCTGAAATTTACAGATCTGAAATAGATTATATTAAATTTGGGTTATCAGTTCTAACACTCTCCTCCTATTTTCTCCATGGCTTTTACATGTGGTAGAAGGAGGTCCATCTGCTCAGGAGGACATGTCCTTAACACACTATGAACAGGAGGAAAATATGTGAGCCTAGTTTGAAGGCAACTTCTGCACAGTTTGCTACTCTGATCCGTGTTATCCCTGTAGTACACACTGCCCATATTCTGATTTTTGACTATCAGTCTAACTTGTGTCAGGGTTAGACCTTCTGAGCTTCTGAAGTAAAGTTATCATCATTTAACTTTCTAGGCAACCTTCACAAGAGGCACCTTGAAACCAACAGAAGCACCTCAAAGTCAATATTGTCACCTCTATATTCAGATGTTACTTGTGTCAGTGAAGGGATACAAATATTTTACCATTTCCTTTACAGCCATTAAATGTAATATAATATCTTACCATCTGTCATCAGCTGTGTGCTCTTGAATTTGGATAATCATGGAGTTTTCACAGTCAAAGTTCTGAGAAAATCTGACCAATAAGTTCAAAGTTGCTTTGTCTTCATTATTACTGTCTTAAAGGGCTTATTTATTTTAAATGAGGATGTAAACATTCAGTGCAGATGGCCTCTTCCCCCCCACTGAGAGGGAAGCTGTTTCTTTTGCTTCATGTCAGAGCTTCGCCAGCCTGGGGTATGGAGGAGTCCTTGAGGTGGTTGCCAAACGAGACTCCAAGCCTTCAGGCACACTTGGATCTTTCCACTTTTAAGTAAGGCCATCATTAAAACATGAGCAGACATAATTGCATCATAGCACTGGGCAGAATTACAGGCAGGTCTGGATGTCCTTAAGCACCAGGCTTTGTAATGTGTTGGCCTGATGTTCATTGCCTTCTTTCTGCAGCTCTCCAACACCAGTCAGAGATTGCAGCCTTGCCTCTCAGAGCAATAAACTTGGTTTATAGGAGCTGTAGTGGGATGCACTACAAAGCTGAAAATACCCAGAAGACTCCAATATGAAACCACCATGTTTAATTTTGGGCTTATAGACCCAAATGAAAGTATGATAATGACAGCAACTCCTTTCACAGGTGTGGAGCATACCAAAAATGTACCAGTTTCAGTGTGAGCTCAATTAGCCTGGAAAATCAGGCAGCTAAATTTGACTTTCAGGAATCACATTTGAATGTTTTGCCATTAATCTTCTGTCAGTTATGTCTGATTTAAATGTAAAATCAGATTTTCTCCCAAACTTGAAGCTTACTTTCATCAGCAAAGGGAAATTATCCAACTTTCTCGAATTTTTCAAAGACTTTAACTTGCAGAGAAGTAAAGACCACCAAAATTAGAGCAAGGGGAATTACTGATAGAAATGTAAGATAAAGTAGAAGATAATATCTCTCGGCCTTTTTATGCTCATTACCTGAAGTGAGCCTAATAAAATACACCCTCATAGGAGCTTGGCAAGAAGGGCTGGTTAGAAATTTTCTATAAAATGATTTCTCTTAATAAGCTTCATGGAAAAATTAAAAGGCTCTGCATATCCCCATTTGTGGAGAAGAATATATTCATCAAGAAATGAAAGTAGAGTTACCACGAGACTCTGCAGCACCATTTCACTAAAAAGAGTTAGCTTTTTAATAAGAAACACAAGGCTATGTTGGTGAGAGCTTCCATATTTAATGATTACTTGTAACTAAAAGGCTAAATTGTGAAGGAAATAGACCCTTTACTCACTCCCAAACATTCTTTTCCTATGAGCATTAGTTTTTAAACAAGAAGTTTCAGATTCTGCTCTGGATAAAGTAGCAATGTCTTGGTGCTTTTAAGTAAGCTGCATGTCTGAGCTTCTCATGTAGCCAGTGAAGATCTAGGGCAAGATATAACTGAGCTTTTTTAGGTGTTATTAGGTATTCTGTCCATCCAGGGCTGCTTTAAAAGGGTCCTGGTCCCCTCTAACCACTCTGTATTATTACCTATTCACATGACATAGATGTCTGGGTACCACAGAACCTCTCAAATAGCACCCAAATCACATTTTTATTTAGGATGGAGCCCTCAGTGTAGCCAGAAGAATGGTGCAGCTTGCCATAAAGGAGAAACATCTATTTAATGTGCTAATTCATTCTCCAGACTTCTGTGACTGTATTGAATGAAACCTCAGGGCTCTATTCATTTGTGTAAACAATTTGAGATGCACAAGGGTAACCTGCCCAGCATGAAAACATCCAGAAGCAGGCTGGACTTCGGTCCTATATCATATCTATCAAATCTGTGCAGATGTTCCAGTTGTCACAGGACATATCAAATCACTGTAGACTCTTACAGACAGGGAACTACATTAAGTCCCCTTTGATGGTAACGGGAGTTTGGCACTGTTGATGTTTACACCTAGAAGCTAGCACCTACACTTATGCACCCTAATATCAGATTTTGTCACATTCTGGTATTTCCTACAGTCTTGTTCAGCATTTCAGAACATTAAAGTTTGTTCCTACCCCTAGAGATCATTTCTGAGGCAATCCCTCTAAGTTTTGAAGGTAGTATTCCCACTTTACTTCTCAGGGTCTATTGAGCTGTCAAACGAACATGGTATCATTCCTTTTGCTCCCAAATTGAAAGTTTCAAAAATTGTAGGCCAGAGAGTTTCTTTTCCATTTAATCCTGTGTTAAACTTACTGTTTACTTGACCTTCTTAGTCTCTACAATGCCCTGAAAGCAGATTGCAACCAGGTGGGGGTTGGTCTTTCTTCTCAGGTAATAAGCGATAGGACACGAGAAAACAACCTCGAGTTGAGCCAGGAGAAGTTTAGATTGGATATTGGGAAAAACTTAACTCAAATGGTGGTCAGGTATTGGAGCAGGCTGCCAGGGAAATGGTTGGTTCACCGTTCAATAATCACATGGATGTGGCTTTTGGGGACATGGCTTAGTGGTGGGCTTGGCAGTGCTGGGTCAATGGTTGCGCCTGATGATATTGGTGGTATTTTCCAACCTAAATGATTCTCTGATTATATAATTTGCATCTACTGGAGATGAATGAATGCAGATATTTCCAGCTTCTATAATACATACACTAGTTTCTTTTACCTGCAAGATCATAAAGATTTTTATGTGTCTTGGTATGGTCAGTTCCCCAGATCAGGGCCCAGAAGATCACAGGAGCAGTCTAAAAATCATGCAATAACACAACTAGTAATGACACCTTTAATTTCCTTTTTCTTGCTTACTGTTTCTGCAAACTCCACCACATTTTCATTTCTCTGGACTTCTGAAAACCAAATTTTACGATAAAATGCAAAACGAAATCATTAAATCACTTGACTCCTAAACTGACTTGAAAGGGCTTAAAATACTCACATACACTACTGCTGATCTAGTTTTTACAACTATTTAAAACATGACTTACAATGATGATGATTTTTATATTTCTGGTATGCCAGACACACCTAAAAAGAAAATAAAATTAAACTGAGGTATGTTTATCTCTTTTTAATGCTAAATTATAAAGATCCAGATATTGATACAAGTTCAAACTTCAAGCATCCAAACTTTATGTGGTATTATTAATTGATGTCTGCAAAATATTGCTTGTAAATATTTAATTATCATTTTCCTTGCATTACTAACTGGGGATAAATATAAATTCCTGCTTTGAAAGTGCCTGGAGACTGATGGATAAATGTTCTAAATGCTAGTTATTTGTAAATAGCCTTTTGGAGACCTTTTATAAAAGACTATGCCACTCCCAATCTGAAATGAAGACATATTTCCATACTGAGCACTCATTATGGTTAGAATTCACATATTTTTTGTGTCTTGCCTAAGATACCGGCTTTCCTATCAAATAGGTTTCCCATGTCTAGCAGACAGAAAGGTGACCTAAAAAAATATCTTGAAGCCTTTTCCGTGTGGGCTTTTTTGATACTTACAACATCCTACCAATTGTCCACGTCCTGTAAACCTTTCCCCTTAGTCCCTACATTTTCACCTTTTTTTAAAAAGACCTGGAAAGACTGAGAAGCCAAAGTGCAGAGAAAACAGGTCACTGAAGTGAAATATTCCTGTTTCTAGCTATCACATGGGTGTCTACATCTGATCAGGATTTACTGATGTGCTGCCCAAGACAGCCAGAGAGTCACTGTAGGGACAAAATCTTAATTACCAGGGAATGGGAAACAGCTCTTTTTCCTTGTCAGAATCACTGTGATGTGGGTTTTCTTTTCCCCACACCCAAACCAATATAAAGTATTGATTTCTCAAAAAATGCCCACAAACTCAAAAATTAGCTTCTGTTCCTTTCATATTTAAAATAACTGAAATCACTTTTGAAAATTTCAATGGCATTTCAATCTTTGAAATACTTTTTAATTTATGTTTCTAAATGAAAACTAAAAATCTGGAGGATTAGGGCAGGGTTTTTTTGTTTTCATATACCACTTATCAAAATGAATCATTATGACAGGAACAACTTGGTTACCCGTAATAACTTTAGGGTTTTTGGCCCTTTCATGACCATCTTACACTGCACACATAATATTTAGGCAAATGGCACCAAAGTCAATGGCCTAAAAACTAATTTCTAGTGGCACATCCCATATCCTGTGGTAGCTGGGACATCCTGCAGTCTTGCATCCAGCTCTGGGGTCCCCAGCACAGGAAAGACATGGAGCTGTTGGAGCAAGTCCGTGAAGGTGGTTGGAGGGCTGGAGCAGTTCTGCTACAAGGAAAGGCCGAGAGGATTTGGGTTGTTCAGCCTGGAGAAGAAAAGGCTCTGGGAAGGCCTTAGAGCCCCTTCCAGAACCCTAACAGGCTCCATGACAGCTGGAGAGCGACTTTGGATAAGGGCGTAAAGTGACAGGAAAAGGAGGAATGGCTTCCCACTGGCAGAGGGCAGAGTTAGATGGGATATTGAGAAAAAATTCCTCGCTGTGAGGGTGGAAAGGCCCTGGCACAGATTACCCAGAGAAGCTGTGGCTACCTCTGGATCTCTGGAAGTGTTCCAGGCCAGGTTGGACAGGGCCGTGAGCAACCTGGGAGAGTGGAAGGTGTTCCTGCCCATGGCAGGGGCATGGAATGAGATGATTTTTAAGGTTTCTTCCAACCCAGAACATTCTGAGATTCTATGATCTTCACAGAGATGGTATCCAAGAGAGGGGACTTGTGGAAAACTTGCACACTCCTGGATCTATAGGTGGCAGCCAGGAGCAGTGAGACTAAAAATTCAGTGTTTAAAAAGCCACCTTATTTAGATGTTTAGATGAAAGGTTTGACAGGGCAAATCTACACCAGTAAAATCAACACTATCAGGGAAACATCATTAGAACTGTTTTATTTTTGCTAATAATTTATTAGGATTGTCCATTAATTCAGCCTGGCTAAACCAGCCCTATGTGAAACATTTTTTGTTCATTGCTTGAGCATGGGTATTGGCCAAGGGTATTGGCCAGGGTCTATTCCCAACAGAAACTTCAGATCTCACCCTGTTGGATGGTCCATGAGTTTAGCAGCATGGCAAAACCATGCAAGTTGTGCTGAGAGTTGGAGATGGTATCCTTGGTTTTGCTGAATTTCCTAGTGCAGATGCAGTCATATCTTCATGTAGAATAAGTAGGTTATGTTTAAGAGCTATGATATCACAGAATCATGAAGGTTGGGAAAGACCTCCAAGATCACCAAGTCAACCAAGTATGGTCCAGAATTGTGAATAAACCACACAGAATTCCTTTTATTTATCCAAAAAGGGGGAGCCAGACTTTATGACACTGGAAAATTAGCAATGCTGCAGAGCTGGGGGCATGGATTCTGTCTTGGCTTCTCTGAAGTCAGCAGCCCTGTGTCAGTCTGCACTTGCTGAGAGTCTGTCCCGTGGTGTTTCAGAGCTGAGACTCCACCAAAAACAACCTTTGAAGCTGTGTGCAGTCTGCTCTTTGGCTCTATTCCTTTCTTTTCTGTTTCTCCCACAGGTAATAAATAGTTTAGGGAGCAAATCTTGAATTTCAGTAGAGAAAACGAGCGTACTGTAAACTCCTCGCTGTTTGTGAGCGCACTGATATTTATGTGTGTGTGTGTATTTCTTTCCCTTTTTTTTTCTTTTTTTTTTTTTTCTTGTTCTTCTGTCTCCTTCCCATTTGTAGTTTGATCACTCACGGTTTTGGAACTCCTGCAATATGTGCTGCCCTAAGCACTTTCCAAACTGTTCTCAGTGAAATGCTGAACTACTTGGAAAAGCACACATCGCACAAAAACGGAGGAGCGGCGGAATCCGGCCAAGGACACGCCAACTCGGAGAAAGCCCCCCTGCGGAAAACTTCAGAGGCTGCTGTGAAAGAGGGCAAAACAGAAAAGACAGACTAGCTACATCAAACAGAATCTATTTCGAGAGAGTCTTGCTGCTGATATTTTTTTTAAATATATATATCATTGAGGGCAATTTATCTCCAGTGGACCAAATCCAGGAAAAAAAAAAGGGGGGGGGGAAGGAAAAAAATAGTAAAAAGAAAATAAAAAGAAAATAAAAAAGAAAGATTAAAACAGAGAGAAAGAGAGAGCGTGAGAGAGGAAAGTATTCAACCCTAAGAACAGCAGTGTACAGTAATTGTGTGATGAAATTGTCACTTTTTTAAAATTTATGTTGCTCTAAACTGCTTTTTTGTGCACGTAGTATTTGATTGTTCTGAATGATACACTAACACTGTTTTTTATAAGCACTTCTGGACTTGGCTGAGGTGGCACATGAAATTTGAAGCACTTTCTTCCCCGGCAGCAGAGTTAGGGTCAGCGCATCAGTTGTGGGACACACAGTTCCAGCATCCTGACTTTGCTCTCATGCTGGATAGGTTGAAAGAAGGGCTTCCTCTGGTCCATCAGAAATGTCTGATCTATTCAACATTGGGAAAACAATATGGAAATCTGGCAAAAGAGGAATTCTTGGGTCATGGGACAAACGAACTGTCCTGTATATGGGAATGTACAATAAAGCTGCACTGGAATGAGGGGTCAGAACCTGTTGGGAATCTGTCCTGACCATTCAAGCAGCAGCCATGGTGTCTCTTGTGAAAAGAGCATGGCAGACTAAAAGGAAAACAAACTTTGATAGTCTCAGTAAGAGCCCTGATCCCTCTGTGAACTTCAGTTTAAATGACAGCATGGGCTTCTGTCCTCTATTTTCTCAGCCCCGGTCCCACAGCACTCTGCCATACCTGGGTCTCTGTTCAACACAATCAATGCAGACAATTGGAGTCACCTTTTGTGTTGCCTTGATTTTATGATGCTTTCTTTTCTTCAACAGCTTGTTTCTACAGCTTTATTGTCTTTATAAATCCAGCTAAGGTGCAGAGGTCTAAGAGAATCCACTCACCAGAAATAAAATAAAAACAAAATGACAAATGAGACAGATTGGCTTAGTCCACAACAGCTGAGTGGTAATAACCTTGCTAATGTACTTTTGAAATATTATTTTACCACTTACCACACATCCTCACGCAGAAAACACAGGAGGTATAGTTTGGGCTCAAGACTCTTTGAGTCTAGGGACTTTTTCCAGTCACATTTTAACTCCTTCTTCAACAAGACCTTTATTCCATTCTTTTTCTTGTTTCTTCAACATCACCTTATTGAGAAAGTTAGGAAGGAATGGTGTTACTGGGAGGGCTTGGTGCTGTCCATCTAAACTCTATTTCAGATCAGCAGTACCAGACCTTTTCTTCCAAGTGACAATTCAACTCTTTCTGTGGTAGGAAAAAATATAGTTGTCCATGTGTAAATGTTTAGAGTCATTTGAGATGTTTTAGGTATCTAAGACAGAGTTTTGACAGTTATGACATGACACCTTCAGGAGAACTGGACTCACCTGGAGGAGGAGCTGGAGGATCCCAGAGACAGCACTAGATAACTGTGGGTGACAAAAGCTCTCATACACATTTTCACTTTCTGGAAGTTGTTAGCATGTACTACACCTTGGATGATCAGTTTAGACTGAACCTAGGGACTGCAACAAACAGCTGCGGTGTTTAGAGCCAGATGCAAGGAATCAAACTGAATTAACAAGGTCACCCTCACTTTTCAGATTATGGAAGGCAATAGAGCGATGATGGCATGATGCTGTTCCTCTCAAGGTCAGTAAGGACATTGCCATCACCAGGAGAAAACACTCAAGAAAATGAGGAGTCCCTGATTGTTTATTTAAAGAAATCTGGAAAAAAAATTCCTATGCTTTTGCCCAGAGTTGTCCTTGCTCAGGGTAGGTGTATAACTCAGATGCCTGCTTTAGTCCTATCCAGTCACCATCCTGCATTGAGGGAAACAGGTGTATCTCCATGGGACTCCATCTCCTTAACACACCAAGATCAGATAAGTGCCTCAAAAAATTAACTTCATTAAATTAATTTAATGAATTTGTACCGGTACTTCTGGAGAAAGGCTAAAATCAAATTAACAGTCCTCAGAGATGTCTTCAGCAGAAACATTGTGGAACTGTCCTAGAACATTAAATACTTTAGTGTGAAAGTTGGTAACCATGATTAAAAGTGAAAAGGAAACTCATTCTGTTTTCTCTATTGCCCAAACTGAGGGAGAGAAAAGGGAAAAAATGAAAAGTTTGTGTCATATATACAGATTTGCCACATTTGTAAAATATGTGCTCTAAAGCAATTTAATTTGAATCTCTATTTCAAGATGTGGATAAATTTAAGTTACACTTTATTTGGGAAAAATATAAGGAAAAGGTTTTTTAAATCCTTTTAAGTTTTTTCCACTAAAATATCAACTTTTTGGAGAAGGAGGAATAAACGTTTGAGCAAATAAATCTGAAAAACTTTGGGAAACTTGGGGAACTTGGGAAAGCAGCATTTTATTACCATCAAATTAAAATGTTTAACATTGGAAATAATATGTATACAGTCTTATATTAAATATTTGCCTATTCAGGATATGGTCCAAGGTCCCAACAATAATTTATTTCAAGACTTGTGTCTCTTGCTGTTACAAAATCACTATGAGTGTCTGCTCTGCAGAGAACAGATTATTTTTGGCCTGGATTACCCTTTGGTCTATTATTATTAATAAATCTGAGCACACTTCATGCCTCAGAACTTCTAGTTTTTGGCTTAATGACCCCTGTATATTTTTGTTAATGGGCTATACTGATCTGATTCTACCTGATTGGACTGCTATATGTTCCTATCATTAAGTTGTTTCTATTTCCATGTCGAACGTTCTGGTTTTTCCCTTAGTACATTGGCACGTTTTAAAAGCAAAATTATTTTCAAAATGTGGCTGCAAGTTTGCTGGCATTGGCAGGCTCTCTATTTTTTATTTTTAATTGCACTTAATAATTTTATTGAACAAACAATAATTATTACTGCCTTTTCTGCTGAACTAGCTATCTGAACAGTTTGGTGTCAAAATACCTTTAGTTTTTGACATTGGAGCTTTCAGTGAGGTTTTAAGCAATGAATTCACTGACGTTCCTGTTACAATCTCAGCTTAGGTTCTCATCCACTTACATTCCCATGCTGTCCATGGGAACCTGCCCACGTTCCCATGTTGTAGATTTGGGGGTTTTATTGTTTTCTTAGTCCTTGTCTCTGTGGAAACATTGACATCTCAAAACACATTAATGACCTAGATAAACCTGAGGGACCTTCTTGATCTAAAGTTAATGGGTGCTCTCTAGTGTCAGATTGAAGTATACTTGTGCCTCTTAGACTTGGAAATTTGTCTGATCAGAAAAACAAAAAAAAATATCTCCCTTCAAGAGATTATGGAAGTGTTTATTCAATGTCAAAACCATCAAAGGAGTAGAGCAAAGTCTCCAAAGTTTCATTGCCAGGACAATGAGTCATTATGATTATTGAACCCCAAAAACTGATTCATAACCCAAGTTCTGTTTGAATAGTTGGATCCTGTTGTGCTTCAGCCCATTGCTCAGCTCTGTATGAGTTACACCTTTCCCATCACCAGTCCCAAAACATTTTAAATAGGCCCCTGAACTTACTCCTTATCCTAAGTCCTGCCACATTTGACTCACAAAGAGCAGCTTCTGACTCTTGGATTTATTAGCAAATTACTCATGGAGCAAACACACTGACTAACTACAAACTTATTTTTCTAGAGCAAGGTGTTACTCACTGTGAGTACAAACAGCTCTTGTGCTGACTAAGCTTAGCAGGTGAGTCTGGCAGAGTAGGAGCAACATTCTCACCTCTGTGCTGAGATCTAGTTCTCTGTTCACACAGCCCTGACACATAATGTAGGAAAGGGAGAGTTTTATCAGATGATGAGAACTGGAACAGAGTGGACATGGCCCGTTAAGGGGAGGGAACCATGACAAGCAGTGGTGACTCTGCCTCCTACACCTGAAGACTGTCAAGAACTTTGTCCTTCATGCTGCCATCTTTAACCCTAACTCCTTCTATGTGTCATTCTGTTGCCTTGGAGAACTGGCAGAAGGGGTGAATTTAGACCTTTCATTTGCTTCCTTTTTAAAGACAAATGCCAACATTTGTTGGGAAAAGACTTCAGCTCTCCAAATCAACATGGAATCTGCTTTTTGAAGTTTCTCTTTGACTTTTCCTAAAACCAGAAAAATCTGCTACGAAGCAGGCACAATGTATAGCCCTTCCAAATCCTGGACCTCTGTGTAAATATTTCCCCAGTTCATCTCTTCCTTTGGGCATGACCCAGTGGCACAGGCGCAGCTCACAATTTTGCAGCCAGGCTCAAGAAGGGCCATTTATTGTCCTAAGAGCCAGTTTTAACTTTACAATCTCTAACTGCTATTTTTTGTTTGTTTGTTTGTTTCCTAATACCAACAAGCAATTTTGGTCTTAGATGTCTTACGTATCCAAAAGGGCTGCTGGTGAATTCCAAGGTCATTTGACTTTCATTTATCCTGTGGAGAAATAGTTCTGCTGCTCTGATTCTTTATTTCTAAGGACAAGAAGAAACAGCACTAGTAGAAGACACAAGCCTGCAACACAAGGAAGAATCAATAAATTATACAGGAACTGTATTTATAAAAGTATCCTTTGCCTCTGCCCTCATTATAGGTTTAGCAAGAATTCACATACAGCTATGTGAGGAATGAGGGAGGAAGATAAAGTCATTTTCCTTTGCCAGCTGAAGATCATTTGGAGAGGTCTGATCTTTTTTATTGCTATTCTTTACTTTTCTTTATTTTGTACAATTAATTCTGTTCTGTACAGCAGCTGTTGTGATTGTATTTAAATGTGAGTGCGCACTTGGTCACCAACAATGTCCTATTTATTGCTTTGGAGTTTTGGTTTGTTTTTTTCCTTCCATTTAATTTAATTTATAATTCAGTGGTGAAAAACATAATCTTTTATATTTCTATTTCCTATACAAGCTACCTGTTTTACATGAGTCTATGAAGATAATGACCACATTTGATCAAACATTTCACGGCAATAAAATCTATGTTGATTTAACCCTGATCTGTCCGGTGCTTCAAAATAATTTCCATCTCTAAAAAAAGATTATCAAACTTGACCAGGAACCAGATCTATGACATTACAAGACCTAGAATTTTCATCCAACAGGTAAGACATACAAAGCAGAGAAATGATAAAAATATTACTCTGAAATTACAGCAAGGAAATCAATTTATACAGAGATTAAAGTTTGGATTTATCCCACCTAAATGTTAAATAGTTATCTGGTCTAGAATCTGCTACCCAGATTTAATGTTTTTGTGTAAAGAGAAAGATCTAATGCAAGGCAATTCGTATTGTCCTAAATCCAAAGGGGTTAGGATGATTTATGTTAGATAAGTGGTAGATTTGATTAGAAAAAGTAGCAGGAGTCCTCATGTCTATTAACTTATAATGGATGCACCCTAGAAAACTTGCTAACCCTTGATATTTAATATTCAGAGGCCCTCAGATGTGCTTTCCCATAACTGCATGGAAAGGTTGTGACAATGCCGGCAATCAAATCCTCAGCCCCACAGACTCAAACTAATTATTTAATCTTCTCCCTGAAAATTCACAGCAGCTCATTTCCAAGTGCTGCTTCAGCCAAGGGTCTGGGCCAGCTGCCACTGCTCCCACTCGAGATTTTGATTCCAATATCGTGGCACAAAGTTTGACTCTTTCCAGGCAGAAACAACAGTCAAAAAAAAAAGTCTTCTAGATGTAAACAGTATCCTCTTTCAGGTATGACTTAAAGCAACTCTAGCTCAGAGGTTTAGCCAAACTTTCTAAGAACAAATGGATCTAAAAATTTTCACTAAAATTAAAAAAAAAAGCAAAATGATGTGGTTTTAACAGCAATTTTATAGACATACATATTCAAAACTGTTTGGGAACCTGATGACAATTCTTTGTTTTATTATTTCAGTTCATCTTTGTCTGTTGTTTGAGTTCATCTTTCAGAACTGACTTTCTGAGTAATTCCAGACAACTCACCAAGGGCAAAGCTGTAGTTGCAGAAATTTCAGAAAAGTTTCAGGTAGAAAAGGAAATGCGTTGGGAGGAAGTTCCCACATACTTAAACTTATTTTATCCAACTATCACCAACAATCCTCGATCCCTAACAAATGAGCTCTCAATAATTAATATTACCCCTGTAATCTTCTAGGAAATACAATTCCCCAGGTGTTACAGTGAATACTTCTAATCAATTCTGTATGTGCTCTTCTCCAAAATCAGAGGAAATGCAACTGTGACAAATTCATCAGTATTTTAAACACAGTCACATGAGAGGCCGCCTTTCCTATCTCTCTTCACTTTGGTGTGTTAATTTTTCCACTCAATCCATTAAAACAAAAAGAAGACAATTCCACTGAGATTTGCAGGGGTGCAGTGCCAAAGTACAAGTCAATGTGCAAAAGTAGCCACTAAGTTGTAGATAGTGCACCATACAAAAAGATGAAAAGTAAAAAAAGTAATAGAAAAAAATTAATCTCTGTCAGAGATTAAAAAAAATTAAAATCTGTCAGATTTTATGTGCAACCTGCATACAGAGAGCTTGGGCAAATTTGCATTCAGAGAAAATGACCAGGCAAAAACCAGATCAAATCTGTAAAATAGCAAGTGTCCTGAAGTCCAGGAATTAGCAGTGTTCTTCAAGTGTGTATGGTAATATTATCCTTTGTTTCAACAGCAGAGCTTCCACTTGTTATAAAGGCTGGCAATTTATATTTTGCTGGAAAGTACAGTTTAGTTTCTAGGCAGGGACTAAAAGCCTAATCTAACAAAATCTAGCCTCTTAACTGCTGTTCAGGTTCACCTTCCCATAAAAGAACATGAATAAGAAATTAATGGGAAATTGAAGCCTTAATGGAAAGGGCATTTCGCTCTGGGCAGAGTTTATGTTGTGGAGTTTTTTAATGGAAAGATATTTGAATTAGTGACATATAAATGCAGCTCCTGAAGCAACTCAAAATATCAAGATTTGGAGGCTGGCCCTGTCTGCCCTGTCTGGCTCCCACTGCTTCTCTAGAAGGATCAGGGTCTAACAGCTCCTCTGTGTCTGTCAATCCCTTGTGTATACTTTGGACTCCCAAGGAAGACTGAAATGGTGGTGAGCATCATCTACCAGCAAGAATAAACATGCATTGCATTTGTCTGTCCCCATGCACAGTAAGAGTATTTTGGTTCAGAGGCCCCCACCTTAATCACCAGCTTAATCTGGAGAAAAGGAAGCTGAGGAAAGACTTTATTGGTCTCTGCAAACACCCAAAATAAGGTAGTAGCTAGGTGGCTGTCAGTCTCTTCTCCCAGGTAACAAGTGACAGGAAGAGAGGAAATGGCTTCCATTTGCACCAGGGGAGATTTAGATTAGATATTTAGAAAACTTTCATCATGGAAAGTGTTGTAAAGCATTGGGACAGGCTGCCCAGGGACATGGGAAAATAACATGTGGAAGTGTCACTTGAGGACATGGTTTAGAGGTGAACACGACTGCGCTGGTTGGACTTGATGATCATGAAGGTCTTTTCCAACCTTAACCATTGTGTGACTCTGTGATCCAAAGTCTCAGACTGGGCTAAGGCTGTGATGGCAGGAAGACAATGCCATTACTGCTATCACCCAGAGCTATCTATTTTTCACGTGTGGGTTTTTTTATTAATTAATGCATTTAACACAAATATTAATGAACCACTCTGGGCCATCATTATGGTCAGATAAATTAAGGTGTTTTCAAAGCACTGAATCTTTGCCAATTAACATGCCGTGTGAAGCCAGTAATAAAACTACACGGAAAATTAGGAATGGCCAGTAGAAAGCATGTTAGTGGAACTGGATGCTCTGTGAATAAACTGCTGGAAGTATGACAAGGTATTATCTCCTTATTTGTCAAATTTGGATCTGAGAAGTAAGTGGGAAAACTTTCACTTGAAAATTGCCTATGATGTGAAAATAAAAGTGAAAAGTAAGCAAACAGATAAAAATCTTGCACAATGAGCTATGGACAGGTGTATGAGGAAAAGAGCTTAAAAATTATGATTTTTGAATCACATTAAAAGTTTATGTTTCTCCCCATCTATTTCTATCAATTAAAACAGAAACCAGAAATCCTGTGTGGCAAAACCACTTTTGAAAACTGCATTGGGGAAATATGCTTGTGGTAACACCAACTGTTTTGAGTAAAAAAAAAATCTTTCATGCCTGATTAACAAGCCAAGTACACTGTGGCAGCAGAAGAAGCTTTTGTGGACCCATTCTTTTACTTTTGTAGCAAAACAAAGGAAAATGAGAGGAACCACTGGCCTTTGCCTACTTTTCATTGTTACCATACAATTAGTTTTAACTCCATTTAATCTGCCTTTCACTGAACCCTCTAAACAAAAGCACAGCTTTGCCCAGGTCTCTAATTTTAGACATAGAAGTCAGGCAAATATTTAGGTTGGTAAGAGCAACTCCATTGACTCTAGAGGAATTTGATTAAGCACCTAACTTTTAAGTAGAAAGGGAAAACACCACACCAAACTTACCTTCAGTTAAAACTAAATGAGAGGAACTTCTAATCACTATTAATTCAGCTCAGGGCTGAAACTGGTGCTGTTGAAGAAAGAATTCCAGCAACCTTATCTGCTGTCCATCCTGTCCTCCAGCTTTTCAGGTTCCACCAGACTGGACAGTGTTTCCAATCACAGTCAGTTTGCTGGTGTTACAGCCTCTGCTACAGATTCTGCACTGTTATTAACCTGCTGAGTTGACTCAAGGTTGTTGTCTTGAGGAAAAAAAAAAAATCAGAGCACCTCAAAAACAGCCACTGCATAGACAAGCAAGAATGAGCATAGGAAGAATATTCCTCATGGAAATCAACAGGGTCATAGAAAGACTGCACCAGTGAGAAACCAAGCAGTCACAGATGAAGTTTTGAATAATTTGGTTTATTAGTTGGTTGGGTTTTTTGCAGTTTTGGTTGGTTTTTTTTTTCATTAGTGGTTCTAAACAGATTGATCTCTGGTCCTGAGGCCAGCTGTCACAGCATGGCCACACCTGCACAATTAAACTTCAGCTGGAAACCAGACAGGGAATTGATCCTTAGATTGCTGTGAAGGTGTTTCCACCACGTAACCAGGGATGTGCTGAGTTCCCTGACGTGTGATGTGCTCTGCAAGACACACAGGCAGCAGGGCTGGATGATCTATGTGCTCTTCCAGCTATTTCAATCAGCAAAACCAGTATTTGGGGCAGTGAATATATTTCAGTCTTTATTTATTAGTACAGTTCAGATCTGTGGGGTTTTTTTTCCGTTAATTGCCTGCCAAAACTTAAGCTGCATCTCATTCATTACTCATTCAATTATGATAGCAAATGGATTTTGAGTTTTCAGTCTCAGCTGCTGTTAGTAACTTCTGGGTAGAATTTCTCAGGAATCTGTAACCTCAGCATTCATAAGCAGCTCCTTGCCACACAGCTACTTCAATTGAGTAGTTGATTATGTTTCACTACATAAAATGTTCCTATCAGTCACTTCTGACACACAGATCATCTTGAACTCTATGCAAAGTGCAGTAAAGGCAGCCTGCCCTCAGGAAGATCATTAAAAACATTCCATAAAATATCTGCACATAATTCAGATCAGACAAATGTGCCACAGCAGCTATCAACAAGGACCATGTGTGGAGAGAGGCAAAGACGAAGCCAAAGCCAGAAGTAGTCAATCACAAATTAGCTTTTGGAGTAAGGTACATTTTTCAGTTCATAATGTTGAAATAAATGTTACAGAATTATGATGTGGATCTCCTGCAGCTCCTTTGTCATATCTGTCAGCCCCATGTTTCAGGGAGTCTTGTCAGGATCAGAGGAAACCTTCGTGAGGTGAACATTCCCAGCCTCCAACTGGAAGGCTGCATTGACTGTAGCTGCTGAATGACCCCAGGATCAAAGTAAAAGTCACACCTTGTAGACAAAATAAACAACTATATTATTCAAATTATAATAATGTGTGCCAATGAAGATGATCTGTGTAAAAAAAATATATATAGGCAGTCTGTCTATATCTCAAAGTTCTAAAGCTTTCTTCTAATGTTAGCAGCACTCTAATAATTCTTGTAATGACAAACAAAAGTCTGATCCACTAACTAATATTTGAAGATTATTGGATAAAGTGTGTCTATTGTTTACCATGGAGAAAAATGTCCTCTAAATACCAGTTCAAAGAGAACCTCCTAGTTTTCTCCTTTCACCTAGTTATAGAATAGCCCAAAAGAGTGATAATTCCTTTCATTTTCCAATATCACACTACATCCTTATTTCTGGTACTCAAGTACCTTGGGGCTATCTTAATGACCCTGTTCAGCCTTTACTTGAGTCAATAACAAAATCCCCATGGACTTCAATAGGGCCAGGATTAATTCCAGACAGCTCTGTTTATTAGCAATATTTTTTCCCCTTATTCTATGGGACTTCTTGTACTCCTCACAAAAGCAATACAGCTTGGCTTCTCCTCTTCCAGTAAGGTGATTGCATCCAGACTTCACAAGAGGAAAGATCTCTGATGTGTGCTACCCCTTTTTGCTCATGCTTGGGAGACTGTAAGTTAGTCCAAGCCAAAACTTTTCCAGGAGCTCTTCTAGCATTAGAAGAGTATGGGAGGTCAGCAGAGATGGCAGAGCAATGCTCAAGCTATTTGCTGTTTTATCATTCCTTTGTGACTCCCCAAAATTCTCATTCTCAAAAATAACAATGACAACACAGCTGGATTCTCTTTAGCCCCTGAAACCCAGGTGGCTGCTCCCAAACATCTCCTGCCCTGCTAAAAACCTGTCCTACAACCACAGTGTGTGTTCCCTACACAGCTGAACCCAGCCTGCCTCTGGGAGGAATCCACAGGAGTCCATGTATGATTACTGGTCTGATTTCAGTGTATATTATCTGTATGTATTCAAAAGTGTGTGCTAGCCACACCAGGATATTGTTCCCTGCATTTCAGTTTCTGCCCTGCAGAGAATCTGTCAGATCTTGTCAGACCATTATAAGCAATTGTTCTGACTTCATACCCACATTTAGGGGACAATGTGCGCAAGGAGTGGAAATGTTTCAGGCTTTTTCAGGTGATTTTTGGTTTTCTTACATCTAACACGTGGGGTTTTTTCCTGTGCTCCATCTGGAATCATGGAAAACCACTGTTTCCTGGTTTGTGAAATTTCAAGATTGAGAAAAAAGGGAGAGGGGAGATTTTAACAGCAGGGATCAGTCTAGTGCAATAACCAAACCAGAGCAGCAGGCCCTGTAACCTCTCACAGCAATTATTAACTAGTGCTTCAAAAGAAGAAAAAAATGCTATGGATAAAAACAAGAGAATAATTTCATCTGTAGTTACGCAATATCTTACAGTATGACAACTTGGTGGGCTTTCAAATAAATTATCAGCTGTCTGGAAAATAAATACTTCTTTTTTTATAAGTTGGTGAAACACAGAAGCTAATTTGTTGCTAAAATTTTCAAAACATGAACAGAAAAATCCACATAATTAGATACTTAACAGTCTGGCATCAGTTCTGTTCCCACTAATGAATTATCTGACTGAGGACTCAATTAATAAAAAAAATTAAAGGAGGATCATGTAATTAACACTAATCAATATTGGTTTACAGAAAATAAATGCTGTCAAATAAACTTGTTTTTCTTCCTTTTAAAGAGATGACAAATTTGATCAAGTTCTAGAGCACATTTAACTTGCAACCACAAGGACATTGACTACAAATATAACAATCCATCAAAATGCTAATGTCATAAATGGATACAAATCTATCTATTTGATCCAGAAATGGATGAAAATGAGAGAATAATGATTAAACATGTAAAGTCCTAAAAGAGTTTCAGGTTTCAGTTCCTGCCCTGACAATAGTTTATATTCTCATTGGTGGGAATAAATAATATCATTGATGATAATGTTTGTAATTTGACTGAGAGATTGCAGAAAAACTGATTAAGGGGAAAAATGTGCCATGATCTGGATTGTTCAACAAGCTGGATGTCAGTAATCAACTTATTAAAAGGGAATTTCTACATCTTAGAAGAAAATACGATTTTTTTTCCCTATTAAATGCTGGAGTCTGCTCTGGAAAGCAGCAGCTCTGAAAAGGGAGTTTTTGGTTGATCCACCAAGCATGAGCTTGAACTTGAGGGCAAAATGCCAAGTGTCTTGTGTCTGACTAAACAAGAGGATATAATGTATTTATCCATAAAGGTCATGTCACATCTGTCGCAGGTATGAAGCAACAGCACGTGGAATATGAAGTTTATTTCTGACACATCCCTTTCATAAAGCTGTTGGTGAGCTGGATAAAGGGATGTGGCATCCCTGGAGTCACCAAGACATTGTCTGAATCTTTACAGAAAATACCTGGGCTCCTGGGGGACGCCCAGTTGGGTGTGAGCCAGCAATGTGTCCTTCCCACCCAGGTGGTACAGGGGTGTCCTGGGCTGCACTGGAGGTGTTGGAAGCAGTGGCTGGGGATCATTCCCCTCTGCTCAGCACTGGTGGGCTCACAGCTGTGTCCAGTTCAAGGCTTCTCAGTGCCAAGGGTACATGGGCAGACTGCAGAGAGTTCAACTAAGGAGCCCTGAGGTGATTGAGATTCTGGAGCATCTCTCATGGGGAAAGGCTGAGAAAGCTGTGACAGGTTAGCCTTGAGAAGAGGAGGCTCAAGGGGATTTTATCCGTGTACCAAATCTCTGAAGGGAGAATGCAAAGAGAACAGAACCAGGCTCCTCTCAGTGGCGTCCAGTGAGAGGACCAGAGGACAAATGCACCCACTGATACGCAGGAAGTTTCTCTAAACAGTGGAAAATACATTTTTATTGTGAAGGTGGCCCAGCACTGGCACAGGTTGCCCAGGAAGGTTGTGAACGTCCCTCCCTGGAGCTATTAGAAGTCATCTAGACATGGTCCTGGGCACCAGGGCTGGGTGGCCCAGCTTGAACAGGGGATATGAACCAGCTGGCCTCCAGAGGCCCATTCCACCTTCAACCATTCTGTGATTCTGTGAAGTGTAAGAGAATCTATCATACAATGAAAGACAAAATAAGGTTAATTTATTCATCTTAACAGCAGGGTGATGCAGGGAACTGCAAGAGTTAACAGGTTTTCCCTTCCCTTTTTACCTACCGAAAGATTTTACTGTTCAAGGATTCAGGTTCAATAAAACCCTGAATGGAAAACAGATTTATATCTTTATCAGATATAGTGATTAAGAAAGGAAAAATTTATTATATTAGGCAAAGATTTTATGTCCATGGCCTTAAAAAGTAAAACTAAGACAGTGTTATTATTAGTGCTTCTGCAGGAACCCTGTGGCTCATCCAACAGTTGTTCCATGCAGATTTTCTGGCCCATGTTCTGCATGAGTTACATTAACTGAGCAATTGCAGCTTTTGTTTCAACCAAGCTGTGATCATCCCACGGTTCCTGGTCTATCTTGTGGCTATTTTCATGGCTTGCACAAAATAGATTTGCTGCTCCACTTTAGACTAATTCCATATTCAGAGGATACACAAATGAAATCCCCTAGGGAATGAGAGAAGCTGACCAAACAGCAGCACCCTTCACTTGCACAAGAGATCCTACATGGCATAGGGAATGTTGATAGCATAGGGAATTTTGATGTCATAGGGAATTTTGCTGGATCTTGTTCTTGGTGCTGCAACATTGAACCCTTTTATTTTTTGTCAGACAGGCATCTTCTTGATGTTCCTGCCTCTGAGATGTGGTCAGGTTGGTTTTGACTAATTGTGTTGAAGGCCAGGTTGGACAGGGCTTGGAGCAAGCTGCAGTGGTGGAAGGTGTTCCTGCCCATGGTGGGGGGTTGGAATGAGATGGGGTTTAAGGCGCCTCCCAACCCAAACTGTTCTGGGATTCTATGATTCTATAAATGATGATTAACAACAAATAAGGTAAGTCAAAATGGAATTTCAGTAAAGAAATCGGTGAGGACAAGGTCATGCACACAGGAGCAATCCAAGTAGGGCTGGGAAAGGGAAGCATTCTCCTAAATTCCAGTCCTTGTCTCCACTGCACTGATTAAGGTCCCCTCATTTATACCCCATATGCCTTAAAAGCATTTCTGGTTTGTGTTTTCACTGAAATTTTACAGATTCATCATTAACTTATAATCAACACGAGTTACAAGAGAGGCTTTATAAAAAAAAAAACAAAGACTGAAACAAGGTTGGTCATTCAGGGAACTCTGATACTGCTTTTGTGATTCCAGCATGAGAGGAAACTCAGGGTAAAGCCCCTGTAAAAAATGCAGGCCTCGAAAAAACTAGTGATTACCTTGTGAATGAAAAAATTGACCATGATGAACCTTAATAACAAAGACCAATGTTGTCAAAATGGAACAGCAATTCTGAGAGCCATTTTTCTAAGGAGCATTTTCATTACATCTTCAGGAAAGTATTCTGAAACTCCATAAACAAATCTGTTTATTGAAGAGCAGATTTTCACATTTTTTGCATTGTACTCTTCTGGTAACCAAATCATTAGATGTTCACTTCAAAACTAGGAGCAGAAGAAAAGCTAAAATTTGAATTTTCAAATTTCTCATTTTGATAGTGGAGAACAAAACGTTTAATTTCAAAACTGTTAAAAATTATTCATTTACACTTGCTCACTGTTATGCCAGTTAGGCAGGAAATATTGACTTTTATTGTGCTTCTGCATTTATAGAAGTGAAAGCAATGATACACAATTACCTTAGGAATACAACTCTAAATCGCATTTTTATATTAATATTAATATCATGTTCTATAACTAGAATTAATATTTCATGGAAAGCAGTGAGGATGCGGTTAACCTAAATCAAACAAGTTTGTGCCTAATTTTTTCGGTTATATCTGAATTATTTGCCATGACTTAACTAGCACAGACTAGTTTATATCCATAGTAATAAACTTTAAGTGGCTGAATGGACTCTAAATCAAAGTGATGATATTAATTCAGACTCCTGGGAATAGTGTCTGGTCTTTCCTGCCCCTCAAACTGTGCCTGGAAGCTGCCTGAAATTTCTGGTATGAGCCAAAACCATGTCAGGATCCTGTGAACTTCTGAGGAATAGGAAAATTGAGTAATCAGAAATATTCTGGGAAGGGAAGGGAAGGGAAGGGAAGGGAAGGGAAGGGAAGGGAAGGGAACCCCCTCTATTACTTGGGCTGAAGTCCCTGAAAGCCACAGTGCAGTCTACGAACAAACTGAAGGGAGAATCCAGGGAATGGTGTAACTCCAGATACATTAGGAGCAATTTTGGGAGCCTGAAACACATTTCCCCTATAGATGCAATTTGCTGACTTTGCTATGTCTTCTTTCATGTACCCAGAATTTTTTCTCTCCCTAAAGCATTGCCTGTGGTCATATTTTCTGAGTGCCTACTGCAAGTAAGCAAGTTAAGAGAGTGGAGAAATTAAAAAGCAAGGGGGCTGGGAGTGATACTGGAGGAAAAAAGTTATATTCTCAAAAAAGATAATGGGCCAGGTCTTAATTTTTCTTCTCTCCCCTTAAAACTGATTAACTCTCTCCTGTCATGAAATTTAAATATATAATTTGCTCTATTGCCTACATCCTGAAGTGGAAAAAGTGTATTTCCTCACATAAATATAATTTAAATATTGTTTTTTTGGCTAAATCACATACAAACACTTTTTATCCACATAAATATAGCTGAACTAAATTAAACTAGTAAAAATGGAATCGCCTAACTTCCTGACATTTTAAATATTTACTAAAACTAAGACCTCCCTTTAATGGGTGCAGTTTGCCCATTCTTGATTTTGTGACTCTGTTTAGGTATGGGGGAGTTGTTTGGGAATGGGGGAAATAGAGAAAAAAAAAAGGATGTGCTTTATTCAGATACACCAGCTAATTTCCATGATGGTCCATATCCCAGCTGAGAAAAATGAAAGATAACCTGATATGACTGATTTCAAATTTTCAAGAAAACAAGTTCAGCAACTTTTCAGTGTGTTTTGTTTGGCTTCTAGGAGGAAGAAGGTTTAGAAAGGATTAATTCACTTTCAAAAGGTGGATGTGGAGACAAAGGATAACCATGCAGCAGTGAGAGGAGCTCTTGAGACTTCCCAGGCTCTCCTTTGTGTTCCAAGGGATAAATCATCCAGTGGTAGATTGTGCATAAAGTCTTCAGTTCAATCTCTATCACTTAACTCCTGCTTTTCCTGTCGGCCATGGGGTGCTGTGAAGTTGGCACTCAGTATTCCTGGTCAAAGAGGTTTTGGTCCTAGGAAAAGGAAACACAAGGCAACAACACGGGCAATCCAAGATCAGCTGGTGGGGCAGTACGACTTGAGCAAGGCTTTGAGCTCCCTGTCCTAGGGAGCCAAGCACTTCTCCAGTTCACTCAGCCTGAGCTGAGTACCCATATCAGATTAAAAAAAAAGATTAAAGGATAGTGGAATGAAAAAAAGTCCTGAAACATTCTTCATTCTTATCCTGGAGATCTGATTGTTGTTTCCATTCCAGAGGGTTTGGGGTCTGTAGAACTGTTCTGAAGAGGGGATGCCACAGCTCCATCCCACCCCACATTGCCTCAAGGCTGGGATCCTTGTTGGCATAGTTGCCTTGTTGGCAACCTGGATTTCTTGTGGGAAAAAACTGCAGGCAGCACAGAGGGATAAAACATATGGATTGCAAACAAAATTAACCTTGGATACAAGAGGTCTCCTCAGCATAGTAACGCAACAAACTCTTGGAGGGGCTCCATTTTCCAAAGAACCCACAGGCTGTGTGAGGTTTGCTCTGGGAGAAACTGGACCGGACCCATCAACGTCAGGGTTCACCAGCTGGGGTTCCTGACATCAAAATTTGGGTACCAGAGAAAAGCGAGTGACAATTGAGCTCATTTTTTATCACAATTAGACAAAATCATTGTCTTCCACTTTTTTTAGTGGTCGCCTCACTAAAAAAAGGTGCTGGAATGGGTCCAGAGTAGGGAAATGCAGCTGGTGAAGGATGTAGAGAACCTGTCCTGTGAGCAATGACTGAGGGACCTGAGGGTGTTAAATGTGGCAAACAGTTCGGAGCTGTCCATAAGGGTTCAACACATGTGGCTGAGCTTTCCTGCCTTGTTAAAAGCTGCTCTAGGTATCTAGGGTTTGGTGATGCCTTTCCTTGAAGAAAGCACTGGTGGGCTCAGGAAAATGTAAAATAATGAGAACATAATTTTTAGCAGGGCCTGTAATGACAGAGCAAGGGTTTTAAACTAAAAAAATACCATTTTGGACTAGATATAATGAAGGAATTTTTCAATGAGGATGGTGAAACACTGGCTGTGGTTACCTGGAGAAGTGATGGATGCCTCATTTCTGGAAATGTTCAAGGCCAGGTTGGACAGAGCTTGGAGCAACCTGACACAGTTGAAGCTCAAGTCAGGGAGCTGGACTAGATGCCCTTTAAAGTCCCTCTCCAAACCAAATTATTCTATTGTCCTACAATTGTATGATTCTGTGAAAAACTCTGGTTATGTCTGGAGATGTAGTAGGAAACACAGATTTAACAGCAAACATTATGTAAAGTTGGATTTTTAAGAGAAGAATCTTGGTATTATTCACAAAGAAAAGGTATAAAGTGCTCACCAAAGCAATGATTTTGTAAATCCATTCGTAGACTGGCAGTAAATTTCGAGTTACCTGCTATGCAAATTAAAAGCTTTATAACTAGAAATAAGCTTTTTAATAAAAAATACTGATTTCTGAAATACAGGTGAGAACATATAGAAGAAAAATATCGGGAGAAAAAAAGAGCTGGTTTGGAGGCAAATGTACCAAACACGTTCAAAAAGCCTGGATTTTACCAGAACTCGGAAATCTGCCTTTCCATGAGCTCAGCGAGCAGCAGAGGGCGCTGGGATAAACGGATTGCTTTTAAACTCCAGCCAACAATACGGTTTTGCTGGGAGTTGGATACTGAGGGAGATAGACTTTTATTTATAGAGATCCATGCTAGATTTAAAAGGATTTAAAGAGCAGGATTTAAAGCCCATTTCTGAAATAGGGCCTTGATTTGAAGGCAGGCAAAATTTGAAAAAAAAAAAAAAAAAACAAACAAGCAAGAATTCTGAAAAAGCATAGGAGATAAAGGTAAAATAACTTACTGAAATAAAATTAATTTTTTCAAGTTCTCAACGAAGTAGACATCCTGTTATTGTAGGTTCTCTCCCTCCCAGGGCCATTAGCAGATTCACTGGGATAATTAGGATTTTCAACCTAGTCTGTATTCTCACTATTCTATAGTGAGTAATACCCATTATATTGAACATGGGGTATAAAAAGTTTATTCTGATTTTACGGCAGAGGTTCAAACACCTGTTTTGATTAACAGCCTGTTAATTCAAAAATCAGTGCAAATAAGAACCTGCAACTTTATCCTTAAGGAGAAAAGATTCATATCAGCATCATTTCCAGCAGAGGAAATATTTGGGTGTTTGTAATTCCCAAACATGGACCCGGGCCTCTTGGAGCAAGTACAGGGTAGAACAGGAAGATGCTCTGAGGGTTGGAGCAGGCAGGCTGAGAGAACTGGGGTTGTTCAGCCTGGAGAAGCCTCCGGGGAGACCTTAAAGTCCTTTCCAGTGACTAAAGGAGCTCCAGGAGAGCTGGAGAAGGACTTTGGACAAGGGCATGGAGGGACAGGACAAGGGAGAATGGCTTTAAACTGAAAGAGAGGAGAATTAGAATGGATATTGGGAAGAAATTCTTCCCTGTGAGGGTGCTGAGGCGCTGGCGCAGGTTACCCAGAGAAGCTGTGGCTGCCCCATCCCTGTGCGCGTCTAAGGCCGGGGTGGACAGGGCTTGGAGCACGCGGAAGGTGTCGCTGCCCATGGCAGGGGGTGGAACCGGGCGGTCTGGCAGCTCCGCTCCGAGCCGAGCCGCCCGCGCTCCGGACGCGAGTCCCCATCAGAGGGCGCCGCTGCCCCGCTCAACGCGCTCCGAGTCCCGCGGGCACCGGCAGCGGGGGCTTCCTCCGCCCTCGGCGGGGATACATGGAGAGGTATCCTTAACAGAAAGGAAAAAAATAACAACGTATTCCTTTGCCGTCGCGGCTGCCAGGCTGAGGCTGCAGTGCCCGGCTCACCGCTGAAAAAAAAAAAAAAAAACAACCGGTGTTTTCCTTGGAAAAGGTTGGAAAAGCACGGCACAAACTGCCAGGAAAGGACTGGCTTTCCCCCCCTTTGTTTTTGTTTTTTTTTTTACTTCTGAAAGTATGGGTTGTAGTGGTCGGTTTTGGGTACGTGTGTCACCTTTCGGACGCAGGGTTCACCGCGCGTTTGAGGGATAAATAGGTGCAAGTGTCGCCGCGTGGAATTGCTGAATTAAACTGGAGGCAGCCGCGGGGGTGGGGGTGCGAAAGAAGCGCAAAAATAAAATGGGAAGAACCTTCTCCAAATGAACACTTGTTCGTCTGTCATGTTTTGCAAATGCAAGACAAATATAATAATAGTGGGGTTTAAAAGTCAGAATTTACTGTCTATAGCAATATGTTAGCAAGGAGACAGTGGACGTCAAGTCTATTTTAGAGTCTCCTTTTTTTCATTCCCCTCCTCTCCCCTCCCCCAGCTCGCAGAACGTATTTAATTCAGGGTGCCACGGAATTGTGAGGCATTAGCCGTCACGAAGCTCATTCACTCTGCCCTGTGCCAGCCTTCATGACTCAAAGACTTTCACAAAAGTGATGGCAAACTGCCCCTTTATGAGCTTGGTATTTTTCTAAGAGGGTCATTCAGATCTATAGGTGCGTAAAGGTGGCTGCATGGGTATCTCCGCACATCCCCGTGCAAACAGCTCACATCCTTTCTCCTTTTTCAGCATTTGAAGTGATCAGTCCAACCCACTGAAAGATGTGCCCTTTTTCTGCTCCTCCTCAGTGCAGCACTGGCTGTGCTGAGAACAAAACCTCCTATCTGCTTTAATAACTTCTAACAAGACCGTTGTCCAGCTCCTGCTGTAATATCTGGCTGACATTTGCCTCTTGCCTTTTGTGGGCTGAGGTTTTAGGAGAAGATGCACGCTGTGAAATGGGGAGGGGTGGCAGGGTGGTGTAGAGGCTGAGGGGAAAAGGGATGAATTTATACTTTCTGCCTTAATTTGAGGCCAAAGCGAACAGAAAAAGCAAAGCCCACCCTTCCCACCAGCCAACCACACACCAGCAAATGTGTCTCCTGATGAAGTTCTCGTTTCCGAGATTATATATATATATATATATAAAGCATCTTTACCTGTAGGACCTTTGAAAGTACAAAGGACACTGTGCACTTTCCCATAGGATCCCGTGCAGAATAACAAAGATTTGTAGGAACCTTATAGGTAAAGCTTGAAATTTCCAGAGACAGGACCTTGAATTTAGAAACACCTCCTTTTTCTCTGTCTCTCTGCCTCTGTGCCTCATTTTTTCCCCATTTTTTCCCCTCCTGTGCACCAGCGCACTGCAGAGCTCGATTGTTTCCTTTCAAAGGCAGAGATGGGCTCTGCTGCCTGTGTCGGCTCTTTGCCGTGCAACGTGTTAAAAAAACGGACAATGCGAAGAAAGGTTTGCCTGGGGGAAAAAAAAAAATAAAGGTTAAAACTGGTCTAACTCCTCCTCTCCCCTTCCAAACCGAGGGCTACCCTGGAAATGCACAAATCCAACTCTATTTTTAATCGTTTTCTGGAAGTAGTAAATGCTATTCAAACGAGTGCACAGAAGGGTTTGCAAAACGCCTCTTTTTTTCCGCTTTTTTTTCCCCCCCATATAAAGTATTTCTAAGTTATAAAATATACAGTCCAAGACTGAAGTCTAAGGCTTTCCAGTGGAAATCATTGATCTAAATTTGCTCCTTTTAGATTTGCTTGAATGTGCTTTGATGAGACGCTGTTTTGGTGTTTAACTGCATATGAGAGGATAATTTCTGGACATGTAAATAAAAGCATATTGCATGTGGGGAAAAGCATCATATCTCGTTGTAAATGATGAATCACTTAGTGCAGAGGCAGCTTATCCTTTATTTTATCATAGGGAGGATTGAAAAAATACTAATTTAATTTCATCTATCTGTCTATCTATCTATCTATCTATCTATCTATCTATCTATCCATCCAACCATCTACTAAAATAGCAGATAAGTGCACTGCATAATATGGGTATTTAATCCCTCTATACCAGCATATATATGTGTAAATATATAACTAGATTCACATATATGCATTTAAATACACTCCTACATAAACTAACTGGGTTTGCATGCACGTGTGCATGTGTAGCATGCAGTCTCCATGTGCCTACATGTGGAAGAATATATATAATTTACATATCTAAATGTGGCAACTAATGTGTCTATACATGGGGAAAAGTTGCCTGTTCAGAGATAAACGTGTGTATGGGCGCCTGTATGTGTAAATCTGTGGTCGTGCAGCTCTGTGCATGTATATATTTTACACGCCTGCATATAAGTCTCTATATGTGTGTATATGTCTCTATCTAGTCACATATATGTCTGTAGCTATATGTAACTGTGTAACAGATAATGTTTTTTACTATCCGATTGAGGTAGGCTTCTGCAGCCTATTGTTTCAGACAACAGATATAAGTTGCGATGGAAGAGGAACGTCGGATTTGGTGTCTGTCCCCCATTTCCAATTATAGATGGATCATTACAGACAGAGAAGTACTGAGAATCCAGACATCTGCTCTTCACATGAATGCACTCACCTCCTAGAGAACAGCCTGCCATCATGCTCTGGAAACTGGTTGAAAATGTCAAGTATGAAGATATCTATGAGGTGAGTATATAATATGCATATGAGCAAGAGAGTATATGTATATTTAAATATACATCTAGGATATAGATACAGGCATGGCTATATAATACATATATAGCTCTACATATACATCCAGGCAGAAATAGAGACATACACCAGCACAAATGGATATAGAGATGGGAAACAGAGAGTAAATGCTTAAATGCTTATTTATTTGCATATTTATATTCAGCATGCCAAGTCCTAAACTTTTTTTTTTTCATGGAAAAGCTATTTGATGCGATTTAAAACATCAAAGAAACGATCTGGGGATTGGAATGAAGCAACTTAAAGGCAAGAGTTTGATTGTTTAGACCTCCAATTATACATAATTCGATTAAATATGGACAAATGTTGAGGAAAATTTTTGAAAGAGAGAAAACATAGAAAAGAAACACAATCCGGCATTAAGGGACTGGATGCATTTCTTTCTTTTATTTTTTATTTTGCAATTTCAAGCTCAGATCAACCTGAATATGGATTTCTTTTTTTCTTGTTTTCACAATCGGATACATTTTTTACGACTTTTTAATACCTCTGCACCAACAGATAAGATGTGCTTGTGTACATATACTGGCATTAATTAAGAGCACACACATTCTTGTGCGTGTGTGAGTCCACACGCCCGAACCGATACAGTCAAAGGCAGCTCCGCATAGTCCGCGGACACGAAAAGTTGTGAGCTTTATCCAGACCTTATTTTCGAGGTCAAAAAGCAAACCAAGGGGGAGAAAAAAAAATCGCAGCTCAAACACTGCGAGACCTTTCTTAATTTCGCACGGTTTCCTGAGCCGGATCTTTCCCAAACGGGCTCCGCGAATGTATTCCTTGTAAGTTAAACCGGCGTGCGGGGTTTTCTCAGAAATGAGGGAGAAAAAAAAACCAAAACCCTGAAGACAGGAGTGAGAAATGGCGCTCCACAAAATCATATTTAAATTTTTTTTCTATTGTTTTTATTTTTTAATTGAGTGGGAGGCGTTTGCATGGCGATCATGGGGGGAGATTTTCAGAAGGGCGCAATCCGCCACCTCCAGCGCGGGAGCTGCTCCCTGGGCAGGGACCGGACACCGGGAAGGGGCCGGGGACAAGGAAGGGACCGGGGACAGGACAAGGGCTGGGGATGGACTGGGCGCTGAGCAGGGACCGGGGACCGAGCAGGGGCTGGTCAGGGACCCGGCAGGATCTGGGAAGGGGCTGGGGATCGAGCAGGGACCAGCGACAGGGCAGGGAGCGGGGACTGAACAGAGGCCGGGAAAGGACCGGGCACTGAGCAGGGACCGGAGACAGGGCAGGGACCGGGGACCGGAGAGGAGCCGGGGTGGGACCGGGCAGCCACCGGGAACCGGACAAGGATCGGGCAGGGGCTGGGCAGCGGTTGGGTACCGAGGAGAGAAGGGATACCGAGCGAGGGGCTGGCTGCTGGGCAGGGACCGGGATCGGGCAGCGGACGCGTGCTGGGAAGCGGCCGGGCAGGAGCCGGGCAGGGCTGGGGGTCGGGAAGCGGCCGGGCAGGATCCGGGCAGGCCTGGGGGTCGGGAAGCGGCCGGGCAGGGCTGGGGGTCGGGAAGCGGCCGGAGCCCCCCGGGAAAGCGCCGTCGGGGCCGCCCCGTCCCCAGCCCCGCCGCGCCGCCCGCAGCCCTCCCCTCCGGGAGCGCCTGGGCACTTACAGAGGGGAAACTCTCGGGAAAAGCGAGGAAAGAGACCGAGGGAAGGCACAGCTCCGGCTGCTCCCGGCCGGAGAAAGGACGGGATGGAGGGAAGCGGGGAGGGGACCCGCCGGCCGCACGGGAGAAATGTCTCCACTCCCAAAAGCTGCTGTCAGGCTAATTATCGTGGGCAAAAGCCAGCATTTGCAGAGCGAGCAGAGAATGAGCACACACGTGTGTGTGTGTGTGTCTGTGTGTGTCTGTGTGTCTGTGTGCGTGTCCCCGCGTGTCCCCAGCCCGCTAAATCCTCTCTGCTTTTCCCTCCCCATCTCCCGGCACAGCCCGGCCATTGTCTCTGCCCGCAGCAGCAGGCGACAAAACATCTCCCGTCCCTGGCTGCCGAGGTCGGGGGTGAGGGCTTTTCTCCACCCTGCTTTTGATGGGGGTTTTAAGGCGCTGTGGATTTACGGACACCCACGTTTGCAGATTGCCGTGGGAGAGAAGAGTTGGGGGAGCGGTAGGGTGGGATTTGGCTGCGGGCAGGGTGTATCCTAACTTGGGGATGAGCTCCAGGGCATTTTGTAACGTGTAGCCTCGCAAAAAAAAAAAAAAAATTGTTGTCTTTTTAAGCTGAAACCCTCTAGATTTATGTTAAAAAATATTTCTCTTCTTTCCGATTTATGATTAACAACACGATGGTAGAGGCGTTTCAGCCACTACTTAAACTGAATCTGTTCTTAAAACAAAAGTGTGTGTCTGTGTGTGTGTCTGTGTGTGTGTGCGTGTGCGTACAGGGGGGGCAGCTCTGGGAAGTGTGAGTCTATTTAGGAAGGAACGTAAGTTGAACTTTAACAGAAATGGCAGACAGTCCAGTTGAACGGGTTCCTGCAACATCAAAAAGGTTTTATATCGCCCCTGGCTTTGCCTCAAAACTGTAAATTTACTATCCTTTAAAATTCACTCCATGCATTTCACATTTGGGTGGAAATCGGGAGATCTGTATACATACACATTTTTTTTTTCACATCAAGTGGTAGAAAGATGATTCAGACAAAAAAAAAAAAAAAAGTGGAGCCCAACAATGCAGATTCAAGTATTTATTTGGCTATTATGGATAAATATGTTCTGTAACACGTACCAGAAAGGCTTAATCTTCGCTGTAAACAGACATAAGTTACAGTGACTGCACGTTACTTCTTCCATTCCTTTAAAAATTAAAAAAAAAAAAAAAAAAAAACAAAAAGAAAAGCCTCTTTTTTCATTATTTCCTTAAAAACCCCAACAACAAACTGCGAAGAACAAAAGCACCAAAGGCAATCAATTCCTCGTGTTAGGAATGTATAATTAAACATATATTAAAACAAAAAGGAAATATACGTTTCTCTTCTTCTTCTTCTTCTTCTTCTTCTTCTTCTTCTTCTTCTTCTTCTTCTTCTTCTTCTTCTTCTTCTTCATCTTCTTCTTCTCCTTCTCCTCTTCTCCTCCTTCTTCGCCTCAAGCGTTACTTCGCCTCACTTCCTTGCTCCAGCTCAGCAGCGTCTACTTTCCTCATCTTCCTCCGCCTGAGTTAATTGAAGTTCTGCCTCTTCCTCGCTAAACTTTTTCCCCCCTCTCCCTCTCCCCAAACTCTGCCTCTGCCAGCCCCCCTCGTCTGATTACATCTAGTAATTCTCCACTGAATGAACGTCATTTACAATAGTAGGGGAGCTCTCGAGCTGGCTGCCAGCTTCACGCTCCATTTGGTCCTGCATTCTCCCTTTAAAGTAGTCGTGTAATATTAATAGTCATGAATATCAATTATTATGAGGCGGTGTAGAGAAGGAAAGGGAGGAAGGGGTAGCGGAGCAGTCTGAGCCTAGCCTTGGGTTGAAGAGGATTGTATTTGGGAGCTCAAAGGCAAAAAAAAAATCAAAAAACAAAACCAACAAAAACCAAAAAAAAAAAAAAAAAAAGAGGGAAAAAACCCCCAAGGGGGGGGGNCCCCGAGAGGGAGGGGTAAATCATATATGTAGATAGAGGTTTCCAGGCTCGGTTTTGGGGGCACTGGTCTTTTTTTTTTTTTTTTTTTTAACCTTTTTTTTTTTTTTTTTTTTGATGGATAGACTTCGAAATATCTCAAGCTGTTCTCCTGTGTCCAACACGTCCCTTTGCAGATCTCCTTGATATTTTTCCCTCCAATTGTTAGTATTATCACCATTATTTTATTTTTAGCTATTACAAGACTTTTTTTATTTCCAGATGTTAGTCCACACCTATTCCGCCATGGTGAGTTTGGATCCGTGTTGTACTAGAATTGCATGTTCTCTCTCTCTCTCTCTCGATCTGTTGTGTCTCTCTCTCCCTCTCTCTGTCTTTTTAAACGCCTTTGGCTTGGTAATTTAGCACAATAATTGGAGGAGGCTTGCAGCTGCTTCTCCCTTTTTGCATTGTGTGTTCCCGATTTGAGCTAGGGGAGTCTGGGGGGGAGAGCAGGGGGAGAAAAAAATTTTTTTTCTTTTTTTTTTTTTTTTTTTTTTTTTTTTTTTTAAACCATGTGTGCCATTGCTTGTGGGGGTTTGAACTACACTTTGTGGAATAGATATTTTTCTTGTTTACTTTAACCTCGCAGCTTCAGTGCGTTGGAGTTGGACAAAACTCCTCTCCCACCTTTTCTCTGAAGCCTCTGCGCACTCCCCCCACCCCCTGTCCCCCCCACACACCCCAAAGACTTTTCATTACAATTAACCCCCACCCCATTCTCCGGAATATAATATTGGAAAAGGAAACAAAAGACACTGGAAGTTGCTGCAGAAATCATTGCGCCTGGATTTGTTCAATACCGATGTCTCGTTTTTATTTTAGTTGATTTTTTTTTAATTTATTTTTAAGGGTAGACTCCCTTTAAGCAAAGATTCCCTGTAATTTTTATTTTGGCTTTTTTTTTTCCTTTCCTTTTTTTTTTTCTTTTTCCCAAAAACTTCTCACCCCGGAGTCTTCTGAGAAGTGCAACTTTCTTTTTGAGCTTTTCCACGTTAAAATGGGTTGGTGATTTTGAGTTACAGGACTTGAGCAGAGGGAATAAACAGATGTTGAGAAACTTTAGGCAGGAGAAGGGGTGGGTTGTCTGGATAGACTGGTGGTTTGGTGCTCTTAATTTTTTATTTCTTTTTTTTTTCCCCACCTTTGGTTTGATTTGAGGGGGCTGTGGATTGGGAATTATACTACTGGTCTGAAATTGCAGCTCGTACATGTATTTGGAGCACTAGTCCTACATTTTTAATTATGACATTTAGCAATTCTCCCTCACACCCCTTTCCCTTCCCCCTCCTTGATAGTTCCTGGGAATAGACACATTGGAACATTTCTAAAAAGTGGCGGGAGAAGGGGGCACATCTGAATCCCACTTGCCAGCTGTTACATCCTATTTTATTTTATTTCGCTCCAGGGTGGATTTGCGCTCCTTTTACTTTTTCGGGGGGTTTTGTTGTTCTTTTTGGTCTTGGTTTTTGTTATTTCTAAAAGAGGTCCTCTCTTTTGTCGTTGTCTGTGTGTCATTCCGCTTGTAGGACCGGCATGATGGAGTGCCCAGCCACAGTTCCAGGCTGTCCCAGCTGGGATCCGTCTCGCAGGGACCCTACTCCAGCGCTCCTCCGCTCTCTCACACCCCATCCTCGGATTTCCAGCCGCCTTATTTCCCACCCCCCTACCAGCCTCTTCCTTACCACCAAAGCCAGGACCCTTACTCCCATGTCAATGACCCCTACTCCCTAAACCCCTTGCATCAGCCCCAGCAGCACCCCTGGGGACAGAGGCAGAGGCAAGAGGTGGGATCAGAAACCGGGTCACTGCTGCCACAGCCTCGGGCCGCCCTGCCCCAGCTCTCGGGACTGGACCCCAGGCGGGACTACCACTCAGTACGGAGGCCAGATGTCCTCCTGCACTCAGCTCACCATGGCCTTGACTCCGGCATGGGGGACAGCCTTTCTCTGCACGGCATCGGACACCCAGGGATGGAGGAGGTCCAGGTAAGGCACCGCGTTCCTTCCTCCCGGGCAATGCTGCTGCAGCCCCCGTCCCTGGGCTAGGAATGGGCACCGAGGGATTTCCAGCAATATTGCTCTGGGTTGCCGTTCTTTTTCCACACCGCGTCTGTAACTGTGGTACTCCCCCTCCCTCTCCCTCTATTTTTCTATTTTTTTTTTAATAAGAGAATTTATTTCCTCGCTGTCACGCATAGGCTCTACTTTATAAACCCTCCCCTACACGGCAAAGCAGCAAAGTGCAGGGGGAAGGCAGACATGCTGCTCTAAATATTCCACGTGTTTCAAAAGCTGGCAGAGTTCAAGCTTGGCTTTTCAAATTCCAGTTATTTCCCATGCAGTCTCATCTTCCACTCCCCTCCACCCTCCCCCTCCTCCCCCCCAGCCAATTTCCTGCCGTTCAGAGATTTTGATGAAACTGTCGAATTACTACATTTTTCATCCGGGAGGGAGGGAAATTATAAACAAAACCCAAATCAAAAGCGATAACTGGTGATCAGGAACAAGTCCCTTGTCCGTCCCCCCACCCCCCTTGTTTGTAAAGTGTGTTTGGTAGGGTAGCACTGATTTTAAATAGTTTCATTCCCTCTTTTGGATAACAAAGGAGTTTCGCCGGGCTCAAAGCACAGTATTTCCCAGCTTGCTTCCATCCCACGCGAAACTCATCATCACGTGTTATTTCCTAAAAACAGAAGGACCCTTAACAGCTTCGCTGCTGGGGCGGTTTGCACCTTGCTGGAGCAGGGCATGGCCAGCCCGTGGGGACCCCCGAGGCGGGGGCTGGAGCCCCCAGGGTCCAAGTCCTGCCTCAGGCTCTGTTAATCGGGATTTTGGGAGTTTCCCTCCATGCGTTTTAATTTTTTTTTTCCAAAATTTCCTTATCATATATCATATCAGTATATGCATTTAGTCTTGGGATAGATAAAGGCATGAACCACTGAATGAAATAATGACTTCAAAGTTACAGAAAGGGAAAAAGAAAGGGAAAAAGAAAGGCGAAAAGAGGAGCTGGGAAGATAAAAAATAGCCGTGAAAAAAATGCTGCTGAACGTGAGAGGAATCAGCGGCAGGGAAGCGGAGGGGATGCGTCGCTTTGGCTTGAGGCTTGTCTTAGGGCTGCACGGGAAAATCCCCGAGCTTTGCTGGGGAGAAACGTTTTAGAGGAAGAAAGGTTTTGCTGTTTGGATTTGCTCCTGCCTCCGAGCTCAATGACCGTCGGGTCGCTGCTTTCCGCGGGTTTGCGAGGTGGCTTTGAGACCTGGGGGCAGCCCCTGGCCGCCGCGGGTGCGATGCGCAGGTCTCGTCTCGCATTCCTGGCTCAGACAAAGTGGTTTGCAAGTCAAGGCGAGTTTTACCTCTGTGAGTGCAGAGAGAGATCGCTCGCCTCCTTTCTCTCTGCAGCCGATAGGCGTTAAGTCCTGCTTGTGCCTGGATATTTACACTTTCCCCAAAGAATAGCCTGTAATTGTTATGCTTTTGTGAGAAAGAGAGTAAAACAGAGGAGAGGGAAGGAAAGGAAAGAGATTTTTAAAAGGGAATAAAAAGATAAAAGAAAGGACGAAAGGAGAGAGGAAAAGAAGAGAAGATAGAGGAGAGAGGGAAAGGCGGGGGAAAGATGGGGAAAGATAGGGAAAGAGAGGAAGACATAAAGAAGGGAAAGGAAAGAAGAAATAATAGGAAAGAATGAGCTCAAATAGAGCAGTTCTCCATCCGTTTCCCAATAAAACATCCCTCCCGCTGGAAGGGCACTGCACTGGCGGAAGGTGCCTCTCCCGACGCTCCCAGAGCTGCGGGGCCACCCGCGGCCACCCGCGACCTGCTCGCCAGGGCTGGCGGGGCCAGGACGGGTGGATGGGACGGGACAGGAGAGGCTGGGGACCAGCAGGGCTGGGATTCTTGGGTCGGGGTACTGAGACAGCAGGAAATTAAACAGGCCCTTCATTTCTGAAAGTTTGTTCCCAGGCTGGGGGAGGAGGGGAAGAGGGAGAGGAGGGTATCCCAAGGAGAAACACGTGAAGGAAGAGGTGTCCAACTGCAAGTTAACGCAGGCAGGAGGGAAAGCAGCCCAGAACTCGCTGCTGCCACTCAGCATTTTCTATTCTTGTCCCTCCACTAGTGACGGATGAAGTTGGGCAGTTTTACGTCTTGGTATTTAATATGGATTTATTCTAGATTCGAGGAACCTTTTCTAGCAACATGAATTTTTATTCAGGCGGCTTATACTCATTGTCCACCATCACTAGATATAATTTCCAGGAAGGGTTTCAAATACTGGGTTTTTTCCTTATTTCAGTAGTCCAAAAAGCTGAACGGATATCTAGATGCGTAGTTAGATAAAGATGTTTCTCTTTGCTTTAGCTTATGCGTGTCTGATCAAATATGTGCCATGAGAATGGGCTGGGCTGAGGAGAAGGAGACAGAGAGTGCGTGACAAAAAGAACAGTGGTTATTTTATAAACACCAAATCCAGTCCATGTGTGAGCCATTGTCCAGGGCTAGAATTAAGTGATTGTAACACGATAGCGCTCTGTTATTGTAAACAGGACACACTGTATTGCTATTGCTGCCCCTCTCCAGAGGAATTTTCAGTCCGCGATTTACAACCTTCAGACAGGGAGCAGAGAAGCCAAGACCTACTTATTGAACAAAAATTTGCATCACCTAATAGGGACTCTGAAAAAAAATTCCACCATTGCACTCCCAGATATTTTGCCCACCAGCTGGGCAAAAGTAGGATTGCAGTAACAAAGGATTCGATGAAGGAAAAATGGAGGGGGGAATTCAGATTATGTAGACTCTTCGAAGGAAAATATAGAGCTCAGTTTTTAAAGTTTTCACTCAGATGTATCCACAGAAGTCGAATAAGGTGGTTATAGATAGTACTTAGGAAGCCTCATGCTATCAGATTATTGGAGGAAGGAAGGGAGGGGAATCTTCCTCTCCAGATTTTCCAAGTATATCTGGAAACTCATCACCTTTCCCCTCCCTGCGCTCACACCTCCGCTCCTCCTCCTCCTCCTTCTCCTCACTCACGCTGCTACTACGTACTAGCTAGAGACACGGAAAGTTAAGTTGCACCAAAACACCCAAGTCTCTTATAAAGTAACCCCTGGTATCACTTTTAACTAAAGAAGTCTAGTAATTAAAAGTCTGAGTTGTTTTTCCACGTTTCCGCATGCAGTCCTAATTAAATCTTTACGATCCTCTCTGTGACTATTAACTGCCAGCATGCTGAGCGAATATCCTGTACAAAAACCCAGCAGGAGGGCGTAATTAGATAGAAAATCAGACAGGAGTCTTCTCATTAACTACAACAACTAACCCACGTTGCTGATGGAGCGAGCTGAGTGCACGCACACGCATAAAGGGTGCGCGCAACCCTCGGCTCCAGAGATAAGGTGAGATTAGGAGGAAAGATAAGGAAAAAAAAAAGAAAATTAAAAAAAGGGGGTGGAAGGTGATGTTTCACGTTTACCTCCGTTTCTGTGCCGTCGAGGTGCGCCACACTGCACTCCAGCAGGCTGCAGGATTTGCTCATCATCCCTCGTTGGGAGCTGCTCAGGGAAAGGAGGGAAGACTTTGTAATTTTATTTTGTGCCCTTTAGGTATGTAGCCTATTGATTATGAGAGAGACACACAGCCATGCCCAAACACAGCACATAAGGCACCGCTCTGTGTGTGCGCTCGTTTGAGGGTGGATTCAAGGAAAATGAAAGGAAAGCTCTCACAGAAAATATTGTTCCATCGCATTTTGGGGAGATGTAATTTTCTCCTATACCGCATTCCATCTGGAGTGTCTCCGCTGAGCACAGAGACGGAGATAAGGGCCGGATCCGAACAAGCTCAGCTTCTCAGCACAGCAAGGATAAAGTTAAAATAATGGTGAACTAAATCATTGCTTTGCTGTAAAGGTGCTTTGCTTATCAAGGAAAAACGTGACAACTCCCCAGATATGCAATAATACTGAAAACCCCAAACTCTTTAGTAACAGTAATGGGAAAAATAAAATAACAAAGCCAAAAAACCCAGTGGTCTCCATTTACCTCAGAATTTACTCTAAAATGGAACCTGTCGGAATTCTGCTGTAAATTGTTCTTATGACACCTCTTCTTTTTTCGGAGATGTCTTTACTGTGCCGAACGCAGATTCAGCAGTCATTTTGGTTTGTTTGGGGGGTTTTTGTACACCCCACTTTCGTTTTGAGAAATGAAACCCAACATTTGCTGTGTCCTCTGTGCCCGTCTTTGTTCTCTTCCCTGCTAAAGAAGTTAATGCCATAATAACAGGTGTGCTCCTCGGCGGGCTGGAAAGAAAGGGGGAAAAAGGGGGGAAACAAGGCTTTGAAATTCGGCCACTTTTTTTTTTGCTAGGCAATCAATTTGATGGTTCATACTTTTGATAATGTGTATTCCTGCTCCTCCCTCCCCGTCCCCACTAATTCAGGACATGGAAGCAACCCCGGGAGCTGTAAATCTCTTTCTGCTCGTCCCCTTGTACGATGTGGGCGTTGCACTGCGCTCTGAAAGGCTCAGGCTTTAATTAAAAGTCCATAATGTAAACTATGATATATAAAAAGTAAATGGCCCTTGAATTAGTAAGATGTAATAGGGTTAAACAAACAAACAAACAAACAAAAACAAAAAAAAGAAAAAGGAGGAGGGTTAGGAAAGGGGAGGTAGCATTTAAGTTGTCCTTAATCGTGTTCATTTATGTCATACAATAGATCTTGCAGATGTTGCCAAATTGCCACATTTTCAAAGGAAGAAATGTAAAGCTTTATGGAATGCAAAGAAGTCTATGTGATATCTATGTTTTATAAGATAACAAAACCAGTATTGCACCCCATATGCTTCACACCTCCTTTTGTTTTATTAGACGGCTATATAATTTGTAAGAATTTAATTTCCTTGTCGATTGGGGAAAATAATAATAACAACAATAATAATAATAATAACAACAATAAAAAAATCCCTCCTCCCCTAGTGAATTAATATAAATGGAAATAACAGGGACTCCAGTTTGGAATGACATGATTTATGTACGTGATTCTTTAATATCCAGTCAATTTGAATAGTGATGTTTTTATATCCACAGTCAGTTGAAGATGCCAATAACAGCGGTATGAACTTATTGGACCAGTCTGTCATTAAAAAAGGTATGGATTATTCCAACAAGCTAGACAAACTTTTACTGTGTAGAGATATCTTCATGATATATTTTGACTTTGGGGCAATGAATTTCTCCGGGAAGCAGGCACCCACGGCAGCACGATGAATAGTTGATTGGATCAGCAGATAGAGTGAAGGGATAAGACACGAGAAAGGAAAAGTTTATATCCCCGCCTCCCTCGCCCTTCAAAGGGTTTAATTACACGAATGCTCTCTAATGGGGCACCCCGCGCTCCGATGCAGCTTCCACCTCCCCCCTTCCCCCCCGATAGTCTTCGGTGGGGACCCCTTGGCTTTTAACGGGGGAAGGCATTGATTCCCTTTGGGGCTTAAATGCCTTTCCCAGGCGAATCAAACGCGGAGAGGAGAGAAGGAGATGCCCATGGAAAGGCAGACTCA